>JANIIA010332429.1:0-21175 GCA_027478495.1 Erythroxylum alaternifolium | reverse complement strand
AAGACACTTTTTCTATATAGCTCAATTATTCACAATTAAAAACCGGGAAAATGTCATGCATGCATGTACATTCATTTTTCATGTGCAACAATCACTGTTCACAAATGCATGAGCATGAGATGTGTTTTCCTAGTTTCTCTGATTGATCTCTCATATACCTGTTTCCTTGGTCCGACCCGTTATACGAAAACAGGATGTTACAATATCAATATGGAGCATTTTTGTATTTTGGGTTTAAGTTGATGTGTAATAACTCTGATGGTATTTTTAAAATGGATACAATAAAATTGAATTTTTTGGTATGATTCTGTTATTTTAAAGGTTTGGATAGTGAAATGTGTATATGCATGTTTTGCTTGACGAATTTGCCAACTGTTGTTAGTTTTAGAATAGCACTTAAGAGTGGGAAGGATTGCATGTGAAAAACACAGACAAAAGGAATCATCTGTGATGACGTCACAACATAAAGGCAAGGAAAAATATATAGGAAGAGTATCATCTATGCTGACGTCAGAACACAGAGACAAGGAAAAATATGAAAGAGAAGTATCGTCTGTGCTGACGTCAGAACACAGAGGTAAGGAAAAATATGAAGGAGAAGTATCGTCTGTGCTGACGTCAGAACATAGAGACAAGGAGGATTAGTAAGGAGAAGTATCCTCTATGCTGATGTCAGAACACAGAGGAAAGGATGAATCAAGAGTAGAAGTATCGTCTGTGATGACGTAAGAACATAGAGGACACATCATCACACAGAAGATAGAACACAGAGAATAGACCACAGACGATAAGTGGTCAACGCAGAAGATAAAAGCCAACTACATAGGATAGAACACAGAGGATAGACCACAGACGATAAGTGGTCAACACAGAAGATAAAAGTCAACCACAGAGGATAGATCGTAGGCCAAGGATTATAAGAAGGAGTTAAGAAGTTATATGAGTTGAAGAATATCGTCTGTGTTACTGTACACAGATTCGTCTGTGTTACTATTCACATACTTACTCTGTGTTACTGTTCATGAGTATCGTCTGTGTTACTGTTCACAGACTTCCTCTGTGTTACTGTTCATGATATCGTTTGGGTTACTGTTCATAGTTATCTTCTGTCCTATTTTTGACCATTTAGAAGTTAAAATTGGCCTTCTAGGTCTTCATGAAAGTTGTAGCTCTTGAAGTCCTCTTTCAAACTATTTAAAGAAACCCTAAATTTGATGTCTATAGTAAAAGTTATACTAACAGGCCCGAAGCATGTATATATGTAAAGTGTGGACTCATCAACGTTATTCCTTGAGGTATTCAGGTTGAAATGGATAAATGGATAGTCGAAGAGCGGAGCTGAGCTAGAAAGGGGAGTTTTGAATGCAAGTATAGTTGATAAATGTATGTTATCCAAATACGATCGTCAGGGTCCGACATCTTGTGGTATCAGACAAAAGAAGATGAACTGATAATGGTCAAGGTGTTCTCTATTGGAAAAAGTTCACGTATTATGATATTATGTATGAAAGTTGGGGTCTAGAAACGGGTCCCAACAAGATTGCCTTAGGAAGTTTGCAACAAGTAAAAGTTTATGAAATTTATGTTTCTAACCATAAAATTAATATATACCCTACACTCTAAGATGATTCCATTGAATATGCCAATGCAATAGAAGCTTATTCAGGTGCATCATGAAGGAGGTATAATCCTTATTTTAATACGTATGATCTAGGATGGAAGGATCATCCGAACCTCAGCTATGGTCATTAACCTACCTAACTTAGACCACCTCAACAATCTTCTTCTAAGCTAGTACATCAATTAAGGAAAAAATTAAATCATTCTTAACTAATATTTAATAATTCCAACAGGAGACAAAAGCTAGAACTTGAAACTTAGAGAGTCAAGTTAGTGAGTTTATCTATAGTTATCAAATTGGAATCAAACGAAAAGTTTCCATTACAAACAATTGTGAACCTAAGGAAATTTCATGTACAATCACTTTGAGAAGTGATAAAACATTGTAGGAACCTAAGGAAGAAAAGCAATAGCCCACAAGCACACCAATGAGGCTAAAATACAGAAAGATGTGACTCCCCAACCACCAAATCCATTGGTGATAGCTTCACCTTTTTCTTATAGTTTAGCAAGTAACAAGAAGATAGAGGAGGAGAAGGAGATCCTTGAGACCTTTCATAAGGTTAAGGTAAATATTCCTTTATTATATGTTATTAAATAAATAATTTGATATGTAAAATTTTTGAATGAATTATGAACTAACAAAAGGAATCTAAAGGGTAATGAAAAGGCAATTATTGGTAAAAAATGTTTCAGCAACACTTCAAAAGAAATTACCACCTAGATGTGAGGACCTAAGTATCTTTACTATTCTTTATAAAATATGTGATTTGGGTATTCAGAACGTCGTATGTAATGTCATGTCATTTCCATTTATCCTTCTTGAATGTTGGTACATTAAAAGAGAATAGCGTGATCATTAAATTAGTTGATAGGCCTAATATGTATCCTAAAGAAGTACTAGAAGATATGTTGGAGTAAATGAATAGTTTAGTTTTTCTTGCATACTTTTATCTGCTTTGATATGGAAGATGATGATACTCCTAATTCTAGAGTTATTTTACTTGGTAGGTCATTTATTATGACATTTAGGACAAAAATTAATGTACACGATGGTACACTCTATGAAATTTGACCGTGACATTATTAAGTTCAATATTTATGAGGTCGTGAAATTCTCAACCTTTCATTTCTTCATTTCAACACAGTAATCCTCAATCATTCAAGACATAACCAACCCAATTTAATCAACACATAATCTCATGCAATTCATTCATATAACACCATAATTTATGCATTAACATATAAATTAAGAGCATAAAACACACTTCTTACCACTTAAGCCTTTCACTTCTTCAATCCTTCAATCTTTAACACTTCACACATTCTCACTTCCTTTCACCCACCTACGGCATCTTCATCTCATGCATGACTTAGGTTGGATTTTTGGTGAGTAAAGGGAGAGAAGGCAAGTAGAATATGTGAGTTTTTATAAGGGTAAAGCAAGTAGAAGAAACTATCAAAGAAGAAGGAGGAGAGGAGAGCATCGGATGAAGCAACTTTTCTTTGAAAACTCATTAAACACTTTAACAAAGAAGAAGACAAATGGAAGAGTCGTGAAAGACTCCTTAGAACAAGGCTTTTATTAATGAAAACAATAGGTGGACATGTAGGCAAGTGACATGTGTCACTTGCCACATGTCACCCTCTCATTGGCTCACTAAATTTTCTTCCCAAATCAATTCCAATTTCTCTCCAAAATTTCAATGGCTCAATTCAAAAATTCTTAATTTCACAAGTCTCAATTTCCAGTGCCATTGGACAGTTATTTTCACTACCGGTAAATCTCTATTCTGTCTCTTGACAGTTTTTCGGGTCCGGAAATGACTCCGAAAAATTCCCAGAAAATTTCTATAATTCTCTAAAAATTAGAAAACCCTAATGATCCTCTCTAATTCAATTTTTTTTTACACACTCAAAGCCTATTTTTCAAAATTCACATTTATTCACCACTATACCGAGAAAATGTCATGAATGCATATATAGATATTTTCCATATGCAAAAATCACTATTCACAAATGCATGAGAATGAGATGTGTTTTCCTAATCTCTCCGATTAATCTCACGTGTACCCGTTTCTATAATTTCAACCTGTTATATGGAAACGGGATGTTACAATTCTCCCCTCCTTAAAAAGAATTTCGTCCTCGAAATTCATTTCTGATTAAGGAATAAGGCAGGGGTACATTAACTTATTTACCTATCCGCTTCCTATTTCATTTCACCACTCGTTTACTTTCTTTCAAAAGACCACCGCTGATTCATTCAAGAGGTCTATCAATCCCTTGTCTATATATATCACATTTTCTTACATATTCTCTTGATGAGTTTCAAAATACTTAACTTTTTACTTCCAGTCTCAATAACACATATATCATATCCTAACAATACTAACCAGTGTGATATGGTTAGTATTCACACTGTGCGAAGCCGATAACCATAAAACGACTCACACTTGCAAAGTCCTATTATCGTCATATTTTGATATGAATCACTTAATGTCAAACTTAATTTCCCTTATTCACTCCGGTATCTCCAATTAATTACACCTTAGCAAAGGTGGTATGTTCAAAGACAAGTCATTTGTTCACTCTTCATCGGTGTTAGTACACTTACCTTGCACATCATTCTTAATATATTCTATAACTTCAATGTGATCTCCACCAAAATTTATTTGTCGTCCAAAACTCACTGTATTCAGATTCCAAATTCATTTCACTCACTAATGGTATTCCAAATGTGTTCTAGCTTATAACCATTCCTTTAATCCCTCTCCATAACAATGTAAGGTGAACGACCCCTTTTTATTTTCTAATGGTATCGCCAGGATAACAAGTACTATACTTGAGGTCAACTTGCACTACACAAGTACTAATGTTGTTGAGCTAAATTGCATCTCATAAAGGTCCAAGAGGCATTGTCTTACTCCTCAAAACCCAACATGAAGTGTCCAAAGGCCCACTTTGAGTCCAATTGGAAGAACTCACGTAACATACCATGTGACAATCATATTCCATTTAAAAATAAGGAAAAGAATGTGCTCCATAAGGTCCAATATGTTCAAATCATGTTTTCATTAGTTTCCCTTTTGTTTTCCTTAAAATAAGGTCATCTAATCAAAACCTTTTCTAAGTTTATTTTGTTTCCTTTTACTTTAGGGGTTGATTTGTTTCCTTTTATTTAGTTTATGCCTTAGGACGTTAATTTAGAAAGTTTTCCTATAAATAGGCACTCTCTATGTACTTTGAGGAGATTGATTCAGAAATAATATTGAGTATTATTCAAAGCACTTTTGCTTTCTTTGTATTCTTTAAGAATACTTGACTTATCAAAAGCGTGGTCTTCCTTTGTGGTGTCCCAAGGCTAGCGTTCTAAGAGACAAGTTCTCTTAAGGTTCTTTCCTTTGACCAACATTCCTTTAAACCCTTTTCTCTTTGTGTTCTGTTTCTATCTTTTCAATTTTGTTTCTTATGATTCTGTGTGTTTGTTTGCTTCTAGCCATTCTCGGGCATAACCCCATCTTGTTGACAGTTCTCTAGGACAAGTTTCTATTAGGTCTCACATCATTTGGTATCAGAGCTTTGGTTGCTAGATTTTAAATTGTTATCTTTTTGTATTATTTATTTTCATTCTCCTTCTCTGTCTGTTTTTCATCCATTGTTTCATTCACTTTTTTTTGAGTTTTTGGTTGATTAATAGGTGTTTCTTAAGGTTTATAATCTCTTCTTTCTCCTCGTTTTGGAATCATTTCAATTCGAGCTTTATAAAGCAAGTTACACTAAGTTGAAATTTGAGAACATCCAACTTTTGAAAACTGCTTGGCATTTTTTTCCATATTTATTCATGTGAACTTCAAATTATCTGAAAAAAGAAAAAAAAGAAGAAGAAGTCCAAAAAATGAAAAGAAAAAAAGAAAAAACAACAAAAAAGCAAAAAAAAAAGAATGTGTTCTGCAATTTCTAGAGAAGTGAAGTCTAAGTTTGCTACTTTCCTAATTACAATCAAGTAAAGATAACATCTTTCCTATTTCTTGAAATTGAATTGTAAGTACTTTCCTATTTTGTATTGCTTGGAACTTGCTTACTTTCCTATTTGCTTCACTTTCTTATTTCAATTACTTTCCTGTTTTGCCTTTAGTTTCCTATCTTATTCTTACCTCATTGTTCTTTCTTTAGCTGTAAGTTTGTGACTTTCCTTTAGGTAATCACTTCCTTAATTCATTCCTTATAATATTTTTTGTTTACTTGGTTTCCAAGTTTCTCCACTTTCCCATCATTTTTCTTTCGTAATACTCTTAGTGCTAACTTCCTTTTTTTATTTATTTTGTTTTCAAAGTTGTTGAGCCCTCTTTTCCCTTCAAGTCCCCTTCCCTCTTGCATATTCATCTCCTTTACTTCTTCTTCTTTATTTTCCTCACCCTATTTCGCCTTTTGATTCTTTGAGAATTTTATTTTGGGATTCTAGTCTTGACTGCCACTTGGTTTGATTGCTTCTATTTGATTGTGTCTTGTTTCGAATAAGAATACTATAGAAAGCAAATTGAGTGATAAAAAGCAAGAGTCTTTGCATTATAGAAAAAGCCAAATTTTGTGTGATACATGAGTTATTTGGCATCTGTTGAATGTAGACATGTGAGGTTGAGTGGTAAGGTCCATATTGTTTTTTGTTCACTAACATTTTGCAGTTCATAAATATGTCTCAAAAAGATGAATCACATGAAAAAGATCTCAAAGTCTTTATTAAGGCTATGCAAGATCAATTCTGGAGGTTGAATGCTAGGTTGGATGACATCCAATCCACATCAAACTCTAAAGGTCCTAAAAGGATGTCCCATAAAGAAGATGAAGATGTGCAATCCAAGGATGAAAGCCCCAACACTAGGAGAGGCAGACAAGCTCTTGACAACATAAAATTGAAAAATCCCTTCTTTTCAAGGGAAAAATGATCCTAAATTATATTTAGAGTGGAAGAGGAAAATAGAACATGTATTTGAGTGTCATACATATAGTGAAGAGAAAAAGATAAAACTTGCTACTGTTGAATTTTATGATTATGCTAGTATTTGGTGGGATCAATTGAAGATAGTTAGAAGGTGGAATCTTGAAAGACCAATCCGTACATGGCAAGAAATGAAATCCATCATTAGAAAATGTTTTGTCCCAAGTCATTACTATCGGGACTGAAGTAAATCACACGTTAGTATAGACTTTACGTACAAGAAACTCGATACACAAGAAGGGGGTTTGAATGGTGTATCCTTTTTGTGAATATAAAATCTTACTAAAAACTTCTCTTTCTTGTTAAAAAGGTATCATAAAATTTATACGAAAATTATTACGTAGTTAAATCGCAAATAACTTCTATATAGTTGTTTAACAACAAAATAAACTGAAGTTTGGATAGAGGATAGACGCTGCGATTTTTATACTGGTTCACCCCAAACTGTGGGCTACTTCCAGTCTTCAGAGTTTGTCTGAGTGTTTCACTATACTCCAAATGATTACAAGTATTCTTTTTTCCCTTCCAGAGCCTCTTCAGGTCTCTTACAAAGTATTCTTTTAGTTGTCTTAGCCTCTCCAACGTATCAGCCTTTTCTTTCTCTCACTAGAAAAAGATTGTGAGCTTTTGTTACAGTAGGGTTAGCTCTCTTCGTATCGCACTACAGAATTTCTCTTTTCTAAGTAAGTACTGTAAGAATTTTCTCTCAGATGGTCTAACTTTCTAACTTGTCTAAGATTGTAACATCTTCGACTACTACTAGTATTTATAGCCTTCATCTCTAACTGCTTCTTGATCTTTGATAACCACTTCTTGATTCTTGATAACCGCTTTTTTAGTTGAGTTCTATATCTAACTCTAACTAAATAATTGTCTGACATGTTACTGTATCTTCATGATATCGTCTATGTCTTTGCGTCTGTGTTGACTTTGCATTTGCTTCTATGTTTTGATTTCGCGTCTATGTCTGTGTTTGTATCTGTCTTGAATTTGCATCTGTGTTGTGATTTTGCCTTCGCATCTGCGTCTGTGTTTTAACTTCACGTCTGCATTCTGTACTTTGACTTCGCATTTGCGTCTGCGTCTACATCTGTATTTGCGTCTGCATCTATATTGTCTTTGCATCTGCATCTATATTATCTTTGCATCTGTATTTATATTGTCTTTGCGTCTGTATTTTGACTTTGCGTCTATGTTTCCTTCTGCGTCTGTGTTCTGAACTTTGTCTACATACTTAACACACTTATCAAAAATGTTCATTTGTTTCTAACATTATTATTATTTGAATGTCATCAAAATTAATCATCGTAAAGTCCTCTTGGCTTAACATAATGGTTATAACTCGAGAGAGAGTAATCAACCTTACGACTGTCTAGAACCGACACCTCATAAACATATAAATGGCTAGATTAGCATTAATGATAGATAAAATCCCCTCTCTCATTACTTGATTAACACTCTTGACGGATCTTGAAGTCAAAGTTTATGCACTTTTGTTATTTGTTTATTCCTAATTTGTTTGATTCAGTTTACTATTCAAATTTGAGTCTTAAACAAAGCATAACTTGAATTAAGTGGTGCCTACGCACAATCTCTATGGGAAGATATATGTTGTTTACTGCAAGTAATGACCCATATACTTGTGGTTTTTAACATAAAACAAGTAGTTTGCTTTTGTAATCAACAAGTTTTTGGCACCGTTGCTAGGGATTGTTTTGTTTAGCATCTTTTTTAGTTTAGGTGACTTTGATTTAAGAGTGGTTTAAACTATTCCTTGCCTATTTACAGGTGCATGAACACAAGGAGCACGAAAAGGTCTAACGAACTTAGCGAAGAAGAGTTTTTAGACAGGGCATGAAAGAGAGTTAAAAAGGACGTAGATGTCAAGACATTGATGGACTTTGTGAGGCTAAGTTTCAGTCCTCCAAGAGTTGCAACGCCTGCGATTCAAGCCAATAACTTTGAGATCAAGCCAGTACTCCTCAACATACTTCAAAACAGTGTGTAGTTTTATAGGTTGTCAAACAAAGATCCCAATACCCAACTTGCTAACTTCTTACAGATCTGTGATACCTTCAAGTTAAATGGGATGTCTGATGATGCTGTGAGTTTAAGATTGTTTCCTTTTACTTTGAGGGATCAGGCAAACACATGGTATAACTCACTCAGTTTAGGGCAAATCACTACTTGGGAGCAGTTAGCCCAAGTTTTCTGGCTAAATACTTCCCCTTGACTAAGATACTAAGAATCATCAAAAAGATCACAAACTTTTAACAAAGTGATGGGGAGCCATGATATGAAGTCTGGGAGAGATTTAAAGAATTACAAAGGAGCCACCCCCGCCATAACCTTCCGAGGGAGCTTCTTTTAATGCAACTCATGACCTTTTAGAAGAGTTAGCAAGCAACAGCTACATGTGGTCAAATAAAAGGAGTAGACAAGGGTCCAAAGAGCAAAAAGGGATGATTCCAATTGACTCGATAATAGCCTTTGCCTTTAAAAAACATATTACTGTCCTTATCAAGCAGTTGAGCAAGAGCAATATACAAGGAGCTTTTTCATCCAAAATTAAGCCCATGTAATTACAATGTGAGTTATGTGGGTAGGACAACCATGGCATAACTGAATGCTTTTTACTGGGAGTCAGTGGTACAAAACAAGTAAATTACTTAGGTCAACCGTAAAAAGGTAACAATCTATACTCTAACACTTACAATCCTAGGTGGAAAAACCACCCAAATTTTTCATGAAACTATCAATGCAGGTGGCCAAGTGAGAGTACAAGGACCTCGCAGAATTCAACAAGACCGACTTGAGTCTTTGGAGAGCAAATGGAGAAGTTGATGGATGTATTGGGTTCAAAATTCTTAAGCCAAGAGGAAGGTCAAAGAAGATAAGAAGAGAGTCAAGAGAGAATAGGGGCAAAGTTTGAGCAGATTGTGAAGAACCACGCCTTCATCCATCCATAACTTGGAGGTACAGGTAGGTCAACTTACTAATGCTTTGTCTTCTAGGAATGCTTGAAGCTTACCAAGCACCACCGAGGCCAATCCAAAGGAACAACGCAAGAATATCACACTTAGGAGTGGCAAGCAATTGGAGGAGCCAAGTGTGCAAAAAGATAGCCAACAAAAGGAGAAAGGTAAAGGCAAAGAGATAAAAGAAGAGAAGGTAGAAGGGAAAGAAGAAGAGATGCCATACGTGCCACCACCACCTTACAAGCCTAAGATTGCATATCTGCAAAGGGTGAGACAACATCAAGTAGACACTCAATTCTTCAAATTCTTAGAGAAGTTAAAGAAGCTTCATATTAATTTGTCCTTAGTGGAGGCATTGGAGTGTATGCCTAAGCATGTGAAGTTTCTCAAGGACATATTGATGCATAAACGCACTTGAGAGGACAATGAGATGGTGACCTTGACGGAGAACTGTAGTTCAATCATCACAATCACAATGCCTTCAAAACTATATAATCTAGGGAGTTTTACTATTCCATATGTTGTTAGTCATTTTGAATTTTTTAAATGCTTATGTGATTTAGGTGTAAGTATAAACATGACGCTTTTGTCTATTATCGGGAAATTGGGGCTAGGAGACGTCAGGCCAACATCTATGCTTATTTAACTTGCGGATTAATCCATCAAGAAGCCATTTAGGGTAGTAGAAGATGTTCTGGTAAAAGTGAATAAATTTATAATTCCTGTTGATTTTTTGTGTTGGACTTTGAAGAAGATAGGAATTGTCCATTGATTTTGGGTAACCCTTTATAAATACTGGTAGGGCATTAGTTGATATGCATTGGTGATGAGTAGGTTGAATTCAGCATGTCTAAATCTTTGAAGAAGCCAATGGATGGAACTGTATGTATGAAGATTGATGTTGTGGATGATTATGTGAAGGAAGTTGAGGAAGTTCTTGGAGTGCATAGGGGTGAGAGTGTGAGCAAAAAGGAATTGTATGAGGAGGGTGAGCAAGAGAAGTTAAAGGGAACGGATGCACCCACACCACCCTCCATTTTAAAGCTACCCACTGTAAAACTAAAACCATTACCTTCCCACCTGAGATACTCATTTTTACGTAAAGACCACACCCTACCCATCATCTTTTCCAACCAATTAGATTTTGAGCAAGAAGAGCAAGTAGTAGAGACCATTAAGAAGAGGATGAGAACGATGAGGGTGGAAAATTTCTGATATTAGGGAGATTAGCCCCAATATGGTGTTGATAGGATTAAACTTAAAGAAGGATGTAAGACAGTGAGAGAGACGCAAAGAAAGTTAAATTCAAACATGTAAGAGGTTGTGAAGAAGGAAGTAATGAAGTTTTTAGATGCGGGTATTATGTACATAATTTTAGTTTAACACACCACTCTCATAGGACATTTTCTCAAACATAACGTCAATATTCGAGAACATGCTCTACGAGAATGGTATGTTAAAATAATCAGAAATACTCGTTTCAAATTATTTCGTACATCAAACGCATTTTAAACAAACTAGTAATCATTTTAGCCCATTCCATTTATAAACACATCTTAAGCAAATCAATAATCAATTTAGGCCATTTCATGTACAAAACATAGCCAGCCACAAATGTCATCACATTACAGAATTCACATATACATTGTATGGTAGTTATGGAATACAATCTTTAATACAAAACAACTAAAAACATGTGCAGGTGCAAATAGATCCCGACCCTTAGCTTATGTCTGATTTCAGTGGCTATACTCTAATTAGTCTAACTGGATATCTCCTCTAAACCCGAAAAGGCACGTTGCAATTTTGATGATTTTTGCGAACTCAATGAGCAAGCCATCATTGATGTGTTCACTTATATTAAACATACAAACAATTCACATTCGAAAATTCACAGACAATTTATAACATCACATAATGAACATCATTTCACTAATCATCTTATTGCATCAAATACAATTTTGTTCACTTATTTCACATTTCTCATTTAGAACAGTTTAATAAACAATTTCAATCTTTCAAAACATACATATCAAAATGTATATGTGATGCACATATGACTCACTTTCGATTATTAAGTTGTTATGATCGAGTGCCTTTTTAACTATCCCATATCCGTTGTAGATACCGGGCTTATTAATAACTGTCCCGTGTTCGTTATGAAGACCAGGCTCAATTTACTAATAAGCCAGTGGCTCTTATACACATTCTAAGCTTTAAGATCTTTTTCACTGGCTACTCCGGTCACAATTGCCTTTATCTGATCATATATACCATGTAATGAAATGCATGAATTCATATATATACAATCAGTCATTTTCATTCAACACTCATATTTACTTTTCACATTTTCTTCGAACAATAGTCCGACATTCAATTTATTATTTTAGAACACTTATTTCTTTCAAATTCACATTCAATGAGCACTTCTGATAGAAATCATTTTCATCAAATGCCTTGGACTATCTATGTCTAGAATTGTCTCTATCACATTATTAACAGTTCAATACAAAAATTTAAATAGAAACAATCAATCAATGTGAGACCGTCTAGGTTGACTCACAGTACGCTCTAAATTAGTTATTGTCTTCATGATCCGGAAAATTCTAAACGCTAACATTCAATCTTCTGTATTTAATTTCATGCAATACACACATTATATACACATTACTAATTTGATCAGTCACATAAGTATTCAATCATACATATATGTATATGTGTTATGTACAACACATGTTCAATTTGACTATTCCGAGTATCTTTTCTTAATCACATCTCTTGATCAATTAAACATCGTCATTTGTGTACTTCTAGCTTGCACTTAGGTTCATAGCTCAAATATACTTGATTAATCCAAACTCATCATTCACATATTCTCCAATCCTTTTTCTAGCATTAATAATCACACAGTATCCAATTTCTTATTCAACTTTACTTAATATGCATCATTCATCTCCTTTGAATCACATTAGCATTCATAAGATCTCTTTCATTTATATAACATCTCTAAATTTTCATATTTGTTTCATTGATATCAACAATCCATTCACTATTTTATATTCTTAATTACAACCTAAACATATCCAACACTTTATCAACTTATTCAACCTCAAACTAGGTTCATTTCAAGTCTCATTCAAGTCTAAATACATCATAGGAAAGTACCTCCATTTGTTGTTTCAAACATCACATAAAAGAAGAATAACTCACGTTGATGGCCTTCCCATGATCGTGGATGACTTCCCATGATCGTGGGTTAGTCAACCAGAACATTTCCAACCATGTTTTGCACTTCCCATGATCGTGGGTTATGAAAATCCAAAAATTCCAGCAATTCTTCTTCCAATTTTTCAGATTTTCAACTCCTATATGTTACCTATATCACATCTTATGCTTAGTTAATCATTTCTACTTCATTTCCTCTTCATTTTCACCTCAATTACATCTCAAAATCAGCCATTGAAAAAATCCATAAATCATTGTTTATTAATCATACAAAAATAGAAGATATCATCATCATTCTTTATCATTCACTATCATCTTAATTCTTCTCATTTCAAGAACACTATATTAGTCTTTTTGTTAACAAAATTTTACCTTTATTATTCCCTAACTCCCAATCTATTTCATCTATATGACACCCTTTAATCCATGGTTTTTCATACTATCAAAACAGAACACATATGTACATTCATTTCATCAATTTTCCTGCACTCAACCTGTACCCAAAAATAGGTCATAAACATATCTCTTCATTCATCAACTTTCAACTCTTATTCAAACACCATTTTCATAACTAATCTATCTCAAAAACATCTTTAACACAACTCAAAATCTATTGTTGATCATAAACACAAAAACAGAACATCAAATATGTTCATACATTCATTAACGTTCATCAACATTTTTGCACTCTTTTATACACCATTTATGCCATCAATCATCCCTAAAATTATAATCAAAAATGCTTTTTATTAAACAACCCGTGAGTATCATCAATATACTAAGAAAACAAAACATAAACCTATTTATTTCTAAGTCAACATTCAACACTCTTCAACCCCATTATCATTTTCATTTAATCTCAAAACACTCATCATATATGTTTCATTTAAAACAACCCATAAAGCTTGATGTATTACTTACTTGTTTTAGTTTCAAAGTTCTTCAAAACATCACTCAACCTTAGATCCAAAGTATCACATGTTCATCGTCATTTAAGGAGAAATAGGTTACATTTTATAGTAACAGGATGATGATGATTGAATCTTATTAACGTAGTAAGGCATTGGATGATACTAACTTAATGTTGAGAGTAGGGTTGGTGAGAAAGTATCGTGAAAATGGAGAGAAGAAATGAAGAAGAGAATATTTGGTGAAAATGAAAGAAGAGATAGTCATGCAAGGAAGAAAGCATCGTGGATGTTTAAGCTTGGTAGGTGTCGTGAAACTTGTCATGACACTCACCACATAACTAATCAAATTAACATGATATTTACTTAGGCTACTACTTGATTCTTAATAATTAGTCCACTTGTCACCCAGTTTCCAATCCAATTGTCACCCAATTTTCAATACTACTTGTTAATAAATCCAATGCCGCTTGTCAATTATTTCTATTGCCATATGTCAACTATTTTTACTGCCATTAATCAATTTGTCTTGCCACTTGGCATTTTTTTTAGTCCAAAAATACACATAATGTAGCACTCTATTACCATAGGGTTTATACCAGAACTCCCTGAGGACATTTCAGTACATAACCTATGATAATGATGCGCTACATTCAATCACAACATTCACTTAACTTAGCATCATCATTCTTTATTCTCTTATAAGACATCATCAAGAAAGTCACCATATTTTAAAACCAAAATTTTCCCCATCTCATTTCATAAATCCGAACGTATTTACATTATAGCTTTTAAACACCCATATATGTACATTATCATAACCTAATATAAACTATGCTACATGAAAGAGGAAAATACACAAAAAAAGTCTATCTAATCTTTCCAATCCCAGCTGACTGACCTGTGAGTCATTTCTTCTTCTTCCCAAAAGTACAAGACTATACTTCTTATAGTGTCTCTCAGTAGCTAAAATCCTCCCTTACTCCTGAAATTTTAACGTGCAATTTTGGGTGAGTTTTGCGAACTCAGATGAGGTAACCATCATTGATGGTTCACTCAATTAATGCAACCATCAATACATATATAACATATAATTCACATGTTTACATTTTGCGTAAATTATCACATATCACATTCTCACTTAAAAGTAAGACAATTTTGCATTTCAATCAATCAAGCATACATATTAAAATGTATATGAAATGCTCATGTTACTCTTTTCTAATTATTACATTGTTGTGATCGAGTGCCTAAACTATCCCATATCTATTGTGGATACCGGGCTTATTTATACTGTCCTTTATCTGTTGAGGATACAGGGCTCATTTTACATAGTGAGCCTTGGGCTCTTAATCACATTTGGAGCTTTAAGCTCATTTTCGGTGGCTACTTAGGTCACAACTCTCATTATCTAATCATACATTCATGTATGGAATGCATCTCTCATAATCAATCTTTCATGTCAAGAGACATTTAGTTCGTCACATTCAAATACAAGTAACATTTCAATATCACATTCATTCATCAGAACCCTCAGACCTTTATTGTCCAAAATCAACACAATCAAATCACATTCTTTCGATAATTCAAACACAATACAGAACAAACAATTAGTTGAGTGAAACTGTCTAGGTTACTCACTGATTACTTTCAAAGTTATTGCCTCGAAGTTCTGGCAATGTCCGGATGTTGACGTTCCAATTGCTCCTCTCTGCCAAGTAATACATACATATATCACAATTTTGCACAATTTTAAAAGTGTCTATTAATGCATAAATATGTATATGAAATATGCATAATGCATTTTCAATGACATTCCAGGTATTTTTCCTGGATTCAAGTCACATCATCCATCAATATCAAAACTCGCTGAAATATAATTTGTACTTAGGTTTTCACCTCATTAAACCCATAAAAATCAAAATTCATATCTCATTTGATCAAATCAGATTTTTTTCATGTAACATACTTTCGGGTCAACTTTCCACGTTCTTTCTAACTAATAAAATGAAGAAATTTGGCAACACTTTGTTCTAGCACAATATTATCCATTGTCTTAAGTGTCTAATGACACCAAGATCATTCAATTTAGTTTAGTATTTCAAAAGTTATACCCCAAATGTTATGGATTGTTCATAAACTAAATCAATATCCTGTACTAAATTTAAATTCAAAAATTTGGAATCCTAGAGACAGAATTAAAACTCAATTTCTTCAGGCAATTTGTAGCTCTATGTCTCTAGTTTAATATAAATTAAGAACCATTCCATTTGGATATCTATAGATCAATATATCATCAAAATACCGAAGCATGTTTAAGTTATGTAGGAAAGTAGGCCGCATCGAAGCCAGGAGTTGGCCATGGCAAAAGTGTCCTGAGAGGAATCCTCGTAAAATCCTGTAAGTTGGCCACAGTGAAACAAGGAGTTAGCCGTGGCGAACTTTCACAGAAAGCAATAAACAGGACTCATCTTCCAATTTTTCAGTTTTTATAACTTCCAACATTTTACATTAACCTATCTTGTACCTAGATCACCTTTTCAACTTCATTTCCTCTTCGTTCTCTACTCCATTTCGGCTCAATATCATTCACAAACAACTCATGATCCATATTTGATCATTAAACAAAAACAAAACATATACATACCCCCGTTCATTGTTTAATTTACTACACTCATCCATCTCCATTGTAAAGATCATTTTACCTCAACATTATCTCTATAACAATTTATGGGTCATTAATGATCATACACATATACAAAAGTAAGACATTTACATAAACTTTTCATCACCCACAACACATATATGAAAATGGTATAATCAAGTCATCAATTTTAATATACTCATCATTCTAGCTTCATTTAACCATATCCATGATATTTAAAGTATCACTTACTTGATTTAACTTCAAATTCTTCAAGAACATCAAAAGCCCTAACTTCTCCTACAACTCACGTACATCATCAAAGAGGTTGGGAGGTTGGTTATTTAATGAGAAATGAAGAAGAGAGCAAGATAGTAGCAACTAAAGATAGATGGAAGCAAAATGTAACATTGATGATGGTTAGGTGAGTAAAATCGTGGGAGTGAAGAAAGATAGAAGAAAAGATAAGGAGAAGAAGAGGGTGACAAAAAATGAGAAGGAAATGAAGAAAAGAAAGCAAATGAAAGACAACAATTAAATGGTCTTTCAAATAATTAAGACCATCGCGGGTTATAAGATAAAGGCATGGCTTGGAAAGTGAAACATGTCACCTGCCACATGTCCATTTCCTATTGGTTCACAATTGGTTCTTTTGTTAAACTCTTCCATTCTACTCCAATTGTCTCCAAATTTCAATGACATAAGTCATTAGATCCCAAAGTCATTTATAAAAATTTCCACTATTATTGACTCTTATTTCTACTACCATTTGTCCATTATCCTGCCATTTGGCATTTTTCCTAGTCTAAAATTTACCCAAAAATTCAAAAATTTCCTAAAATTCGCTAAAATTTCTAAATCACTAAATACACTCTCCAAATCAATGTTCAACATATAAAAACCACAATTCTCACTATAATCACATTTACAAATCAATCATACCCGGAACGTAAATGAATACATGTATAATCATTTTAATGTGCAAAAGTTCAATATTCATGTGTATTTTCATGTCATATTATGCATAAGCATGAAATGCACTTTCTAATTTCTTAATAATTACTCATATTGACTATTCTAGCCTTAATATGAGTAACAGGATGTTATAACTCTCCCCTCCTAAAAGAAATTTCATCCTCGAAATTCTTACCTGATTGTTTGAATAGGGTGGGATATTGTCTCCTCATATGTTCCTCCGTTTCCCAAGTTGCTTCCTCAGTTGAGTGATTCCTCCAAAGGACTTTCACCAATGGAATGACTCAGTTCCTCAACTGCTTGATCTAAGATCCCACTATCTTAATTGGCTCCTCAACATAACTTAAGTTACTAGTAACCTTAATCTCTTGGGCCAGTATCACATATGTCGGATTCGATCGGTATCTTCGAAGCGTACTCACATGAAATATGTTATGCAATTGAGACATCTCATTCGGCAAAGCTAACTTGTATGCCAAAGGTACTATCCTCTCAATAATTTCATAAGGACCAATATACATATGGCTCAACTGGCCCTTTTTATCGAATCTCAATACTCCTGTCTAAGGTGACACTCTTAGAAACACTCTGTCTCCTACTCTGTATTCTATATCCCATCGATGATGATCCACATAACTCTTCTATCTATCTTGAGCCACTTTAATTCGGCTTCGTATCAATTTTACCTTGTCCACGGTGTCTTGAATCAATTCTGGGCCTTCAACCATTCTTAAGCCTTCTTCATCCTAATACAAAGGTGATCGACACTTTCTTCCATACAATGCCTCATATGGTGCCATTCCGATACTATTGTGATAGTGGTTATTGTAAGCGAATTCTATCAATGTTATATACTGATCCCAAGCTCCTAGAAACCCCAATACACAAACTCTGAGCATATCCTCAATAGTCTTGATTGTCCTCTCACTCTGTCCATCTGTTTGAGGATGAAATGCAGTACTGAAGTTCAACTTCGTGCCCATAGTAGACTGCAAGCTCTTTCAAAATCTTGAAGTAAATCTGGGATCCATGTCCGATACAATAGACACTGGAACCCTATACAATCTAACCACTTCATTCACATATCTCCGGGCCAACTACTCTAGTGAGTTATTCTCTCTCACTAGTAAGAAATGGGCTGACTTAGTCAATCGGTCCACTACAAACCATATAGCATCATTCTATCTCGGAATCTTAGGCAATCCCATAATAATGTCCATGGTAATTCGTTCTCATTTCCACTCCAGAATAGGCAACGAATGTAGCTTCCCTATTGGAGCCTGATGCTCAGCCTTAACCTGCTGGCATGTCATACACTTAAAAACATACTCCACCACTTGCTTCTTCATTCCGGGCTAACAAAAATGCTACTTCAGCGTGTTATACATCTTGGTGGTACCAGGATGCATAGTATAGGCGGCCATATGAGCTTCCTCTAGAATTTCTTTCCTCATATCATCCACATTAGGCACACACATCCTCTGTTTCAACCACAATGTTTCATCCCTCAACTCAAACTCTAAATTCAAACTCATCTTCACTTTCTCTATAAGCTTCAACATATTAAGATCTTTCCTCTAGACTTTTCTAATTCTATCTTGTAACAACAGTCTCAACTTTAGAGTAGCGATCAATGACTCATCTTACTCCAAATTCAATTCCACATTTAGAGCCCTCAAATGAATCAAGTTTGGTAACCTCAATAACTGAATCTAAGCTATACTAGTATTATACCTTCTACTCAAAGCATCAGCTACCACATTAGCTTTCTCTGAGTGGTACTCAATTGTGCAGTTATAATCCTTTAACAACTCAATCCATCTTCTTTGTCTCATGATCAACTCCTTCTGACTCAGCAGATATCTCAAACTCTTATGATCGGTATAAATCTGGAATGTCTATCCATATAAATAGTGTCTCCATATCTTTAGAGAAAAGACAACTGCAGCAAGTTCTAAATAATATACCGGATAGTTAATCTCGTGAGACCTTAATTGTCTCGATTGCCATACTCCATTAACACACATCCCAATCCTTGATGATGGAATAGTCAACACCGGTGTCGTAGTCAACCAATGCTTCAGCTCCTCAAAGCTCTTCTGACATTCCTCATTCCATCTGAATACTACATTATTTCTTAGAAGTTTTGTCAGAGGGGCTGAGATCAAAGAAAATCCCTCGACAAATCTCCGGTAATATCTCGCTAATCCTAGGAAGCTTCAGATTTTTGATATATTTCTCAAAGCTTCCCAATTCATCACTGCCTCTATCTTCTTTGGATCTACCTGTATGCCTTATCCAATCACTATATGTCCCAGAAATACTACTTGATCCAGCCAAATTTCACACTTGCTGAATTTGGCATACAACTGTTTCTCCCTCATAATCTACAGTATTAGTCTCAAATGTCTAGCATGTTCTTCTCTATTTTTTGAATACATCAAAATATCATCGATAAACACTATCACAAAGCGGTCCAGGTAGGGCTAAAACACCTTATTCATCAAGGCCATAAATGCTACCGAGGCATTAGTTAACCCAAACGACATTACTAAAACTCAAAGTGCCCATAGCTACTCCTGAATACACTTTTAAGTGCATCAGCCTCTGCTATCTTCATCTGATAGTACCCCGATCTCAAATTCAACTTAGTGAATACTTAAGCTCCCTGAAACTGATTAAGAAAATCATCAATTCTAGGCAACGGGTACTTATTCTACATTATCACTTGATTCAGTTGCCTATAATCGATGCATAACCTCAAAGTCCCATCTTTTACAAACAAAACTGGAGCTCCCTAAGATGAAACACTGGGTCTAATCAAACTCTTTTTTAGTAACTCCTGTAACTGAGCCTTTAACTCCTTTAGTTCCTTAGGTGCCATCCTATATGGAGGAATAGATATAGGAGCAGCACCCGGAACTAAGTCAATCGTAAACTCCATTTCTATTTCTTATTTGGATTTGAATGGATTTTTCTTTATAATTAAGGATAACAGTTGTTCTTTTTATAAAGATGGAATTTATTATGGATCTAGATAGCTTACAAATGGTTTGTATGAATTAGATCTTGAAAGGCCAATTCTTAACATAAATAGTAAGAAAAGAAGGTTAGGTAACCAAACTCCATCTTATTTATGGCATTGTAGGTTAGGTCATATCAATAAAGCTAGAATCACAAAATTACATAAAGAAACATATTTGGATCATTTTGATTATGAATCATATGAAACTTGTGAATCTTGTTTATTGGGAAAGATGACCAAACTACCCTTTAAGGGAAAGACAACGTTCTAGTGAGTTACTAGAATTAATACATTCAGATGTATGTGGGCCTATGTCCACAAATGTTAAAGGCGGATTCTCGTATTTCATTACGTTCACAGATTACCATTCTAGATATGATTACGTGTACTTGATGAAACAAAGGTCTGAATCATTTGAAAAGTTCAAAGAATTTAGACCAGAGGTAGAGAAACAAACTAGAAAAAGTATTAAAACGCTTAGATCAGATTGAGGTGGTGAATACTTAGACTACGAGTTTCCTGGTTACTTAAATGAGAATGGGATTCTCTCACAATGGTCTCCTCCTGCAACTCCACAACATAATAGAATTTCTCAGAGGAGAAATCGTACATTATTAGATATGGTACGTTCCATGATGAGTCATGCATTCCTTCCTATATCCTTTTAGGGATACTCAATTGAAACCGTTATATATCTTCTAAATAGAGTTCCATCTAAATTGGTTGATAAGACACCATATGAGATATAGACTGGTAGAAGACTTGGATTATCACACTTAAAGATTTGAGGATGTGAGGCTT
>JANIIA010331682.1:0-21187 GCA_027478495.1 Erythroxylum alaternifolium | reverse complement strand
TTGATGCAAGTGACGAATGGTGGGAAAAGAAATTGAAGGTAAGCATTTAAGCTTTAGATTTATAATGTTCTAATGTTACTTGATAGTTTTATAACTTAAACAATATTATTGTAGGAAAATTCTGAAGCTGCCAAATTTCGAACTAAAGGTTTGAAATATTTTGAACAGCTGAATATTTTATTTAAAGATGTTGCAGTTACAGGAAAAGGAGCTTGGGCACCTTCTTCAGGCTTTGTACCAAATGATGCTTACATGACGTGTAGAGAAAGCCTAGTTGATACCAATCTTGACGATAATATAATATATTGTACTTTGCATATTGTTTAGTATACTTTAAATATTATTTATATGAATAAATAATTTTGTTATAAAATAAAATATAGTTAAAATTAATAAAAGTGCATTTTATTTTTATGTTGCCAAACAGTTTACTGTATGAAGCTCTTTTTAAAAAACTGTTTAAACAGTCAACTGGCTTTTTAGAAAAGCTCTTCTCAGAAAAGTTCTACTAATAAAAGCTTTATTGACAAAAGTTCTACTGATATAAGCTCATCTAAACAGGCACTAAGACTTTGAAATCATCATCATTAATTACATTATCATTGGATTCTTCATCACTAATATATTTGGCGAAAGTATCATCATTGACAGCCAAACAGTCAACTGGCTTTTTAGAAAAGCTCTTCTCAGAAAAGTTCTACTAATAAAAGCTCTATTAACAAAAGCTCTACTGATATAAGCTCATCTAAACAGGACTAAGACTTTGAAATCATAATCATTAATTACATTATCATTGGATTCTTCATCACTAATATATTTGGCGAAAGTATCATCATTGTCATTTAATTCATCTTAAGTATAGTCTTCATATATTGGTACGATAAGATTGATTTGGACTTTATCTAGTTGTACTATTTTAGCATCAACATCTCTCCTATGGAATGATGATATATCTGCATCTTCTACTTGAATGGCTTCATTATTGAACTCCAATCCAATCTCTTGATATACTTCATCTACATCCTTATTGAGTTGACCATTATCCCTTTCACAAAAATCGAAGACATTTCGGTGTTGAAACTTTTGAACAACCTTCCAATTGCTACCTAATACATTATTGTTGAGGTAGAAAACTTGCTTTGCTTGACTTGCAAGGACAAAAGGATCATTATCGTACTATGCCTTACTAACTTTGATGTTAATAATATTCCCATTCGCTTTCATGTCAATAAGATTAAACAATTTACACTTAAATAGAATGACATTCTTATCTTTGATGTAGTACAACTTTAATATTCCAAAGATGACAATGTAGAAGTCAATAAAATCGTTTTCATGACATCCCTTAACAACAACCCCATAATTTGGCTTCTAAGTCGACTATCTTAATCTTGTATGTGAAATCTCAACCCATTAATAATGCAACATGTATATTTTTTCCAAAAATATAAGGCCTACATGCCAAACTATATAATGTTGTTGTCACTTTTTACACATTACAGTTATGTAACCTTATCATCTGTATGACGAAATGAAATTATAAATTATTCTGACATAGAAATTGTCATATGTAATCAATATGTAACTTACTTGATTTCTAAACCATGATAAAAACATTAGATTATGTCTTTCTTCAACATTAATAATCCATTTGCTGTAAATGGACTCTTTGTGCTCTCTATTTAAAAAAGTAAATGAAAGTAAGGAAATGAGATTTAATGACAAGTATTAGATTATGATTGTTTGAATCAAAAGCAATATACATACTCTATATATATATCGACTTTCTCGTAATTGTTCAAAATATATCAATGGCCGATTTGGAATTCATCTTTATTTAACTCCACATATTTACCCACACCAAGTGGCCATACTTTTTGGGAGAAAATTGACAACCTACCTTATTCATCAAAATCAAAGTTACATTCTGGTCTATTAAATCTTATCTCCACATCACTTAAGTACATTGAACAAAATGTCAAGCATTCATTTGCTATATAAACCTTTGCAATTGACCCTTCAGGTCGAGCTCTATTACATACATAATGCTTAAGAGAACATAAAATCTTTAACAAAATATAAAATATTAGGAATTGACAACCCACATATAACACAAAACTTAAAATAGTAAAGGTTAATATGAATTACCTTTCAATCTAGAACATCCATCAAAATTGAACCGATCTACAGAGTTTTGCTTTATATGGTAAGTGAGTTGCCAAATGAACCATTACATCAAAAAACGATAAGGGGAATACTAGTTCAAGCTTTACTATAATCAAAGTTATGTCTTTTTTCCATTTTTTAAAACTCTTCAACTTTAAGTGTCTTGCAACTAATTGCTTAAAAAACTCTCCTAATTTTATAGACACATCCTTCGGCAAACAACCACATATTTGAACAGGAAGTAATAATTTCAAAATTACATTATAATCATGGCTTTTTAACTTTGATACTTTTCCCTTTTTAACATTCACATAACGGCCTATATTTGATGCATACCTATCAAGAAACTTCACTGATTGAAGAAACTGTTAAAATGCTTTTTTCTCCTTTTTTGACATGTTGTAACAAGTAAGGGGAATAATGTATAACCCATCATCTCTTCTTTTCAAATGCCAGTCTTTTATAATATCCATGTCTTCTAAGTCAAGTATAGCTTTAATTGTGTCTTTTGATTTCCCGTCAATTCCCATCACAATTCTTAAAATATTTTCACAAATATTTTTCTCAATATACATGACATTAAGATTATGCCTCAGTAATAATTCCTTCTAATATGCTAAATTGAAAAAAAAATTAGTTCAGTTGAGTTCAACATCATTTCTTTTTTGTTTTCTGTTACTTAGGTGTTTGTCAGGTGTAATGTCACGCAAATGTGATAACTGGTAAACAACATCATCTCCAGACAACTGCAACGGAGCTTCACCCAATTCTACTTTGCCATTAATCAATTTACTTCTTCGCCATTTATGCTCATATTCCAAATAACGACGATGACCTGTATAACATATTTTACTCGTAGGCTCATTGAATAAGTTTGATGGTTACACACAGGACAAGCCATATACCCTTTAATACACCACCTAGACAAATTACCATAGGCTCATTGAATAAGTTTGATGGTTACACACAGGACAAGCCATATACCTTTTAATACACCACCTAGACAAATTACCATAAGCTGAGAAATCATTTATAGTCCACAAAATAGCAGTATGCATTATAAATGTTTTGCCTTGAACAACATCAAAATTTTGTAATCCAAATTCCTATAGATCGTTTAAGTCATCAATTAATGGTTGCATATATACATTGATATCCTTACCAAGAGCAGTAGGTCCTGGAATAAGCAAAGACAATAACATAAAAGGCTCCTTTATACACTTCCATAGAGCTAATTTGTATGGAACTAGAATAACCAGCCATATACTATATGAAATACTCATATTACCGAAAGGATTAAATCCATATGAGGCTAATCCAAATCGAACATTACGACAATCCTGTGCAAACCATAGAAACTTTCTATCAAATTCTTTCCATTCCATTGAGTTTATTGCATGACACATAATTTTATCATCAATGTGTTTCTCTTTATGGCACCTTACATCCATGGATGTTTGTTTTACATAAAAAGTCTTTATAGTCGTGGTTTAATAGGAAAGTATCGAAAGATTTTATTCGGTATCTTTTTCCCTCTCCCATGATCCACTTACCACCTTGATGTATCACAAATTGTACACTCCTGAACTTCTTTACTTTCCTTCCAAAATAGAATACATGCATGAATTAAAATATATCCTAATTCAAGGCCTTTTAACATTTTCTTTGCATCATAGTAAGATTTCGACAATTTATGTCCAACAGGTAATGCATCGTTCAATAAGTCAATTAACATGTCAAAAGACTTATTACTCCATTTATTATAAACCTTCAAATGCAACAACTTGACAAAAAAAGATAGTTGTGAGAAATTTGAGCACCCTAGATATAATTCTTCTTTATCAACTTTCAATAACGCCTCAAAATTATCTTCTGTAATACTACCAATTATGTTAGGCATACCTGTTTCATTGATAGTCTCCATATAATTCCTATAATAGTCTAACATCTCGTCAATCCCATCATCATCATCATCATCATTAACATCATAATCATGAACATCATTATTGTTACTATTATCATAACTTTTACCACCACTTCTACTACAACTTGCTTCCTTACATTCACCATAATAAAGCCATGGACTATAGAATTTTTCTATGCCTCGGATTAGCAAGTGATTATCTACTACATACTGACTTTGAAAGTCGGACAACAAATATGACATTCATCAGCCATTTGATGTTGTACAAATTGTATAAAACTCTTAACTCTTACGTATTTAGTGGACTATTTCTGATGAGACATCTAACTTTTATCCATAATGCTATACAATAAAAGAAGATAACTAAATTATTAAATGCATTTCTTCTTCAATTTTGCGTTACAATAAAAGTTACTATTAATTAACGTATTTGACGTTTTATTCCAACTACGATTCAAGAAAGGGACTTCTAGCTGTCGCTCCAAGACTTATGGAATTTTTCACCGATAAGCCTCATTGGAGTTGCATCACCAATTTCTAGCCTATATACCATCTTATGTTTCTAAGAATATTGCAAACCATTACACAAAACTAAAACATCACTTGCATTAACGCAAAACCATAACACATCATGGTTAAAAATTATACAAACAAAGTTCGGAATAAAAGAAACACTAGCATATATGACATTGTTTCCACCTATGAATAAAGAAAGGGACTTCTCGCTGTTGATCCTAGGCTTATGGAATTTTTCACTGGTAAGCCTCATCAGAGCTAAATCACCGGTTTTTAACCTATATATCATCCTATGTTTAAGAATATTGTAAACCACAAGACAGATCTTGGTTCTTAATTGCAATCACACAAAGTCTAAGATAAAACTCAAATACTATTAAATAAAAAATATATGGGCATTAGTTGGTGCACTTACCTGGATGGATGGACAACGACAGAGTACAAAGAAGAACGAAAAGATTGGTGGGTCGTCGACGGTCTAAAACATAGATTATAGCCATATTTAATATAATGCAATATGATTAATTAAAAGGCAAAGAGGACCAATACATTTATATTGCTATATACTACTTACAAGAAATGAAAATTTTTTTAAAAGGCACTATAAATTACAGCAAAAGGGATGGTCCATTTCAAGCTATTAAAAGGAACAATGATAATCCTCATAGCTAGAACCTATAAGTGAGAATAATTTCAAAAGTTAAAAGTAAGAACTGAGAAGGCTTTGAATTGAGAGTTGTTAGTATGTTTATCTCTACATTTTATTAAACATCATAAATCATTAGACAAATTTCTTCTTTATGGTACTATAAAATTTTTTTACCTTACTTCTTAAATGTAACATACCACTCCCATAGAGCATATGCCCGACATACCGAAGAATATTTGGGAATATACCTACGAAAATGGCATGTTAAGACAGTTAAATCAATTCATTTTATTTTTTTACTTTTTAATCCATCGCACATAAGATAAAACATTCCAATAATCTTTTTGTTGCATTTTTATTCATAAACATATATAGTCTCAAATGTCATTACATTTCCAAAATTCACATGTACAATGTACGACAGTTGAAAGATACAATTCTTGATACAACATAATTAAGACATTCTCAGGTATAACTAATCCCGACACTGACCCATATCCTAATGCAGAAGTTACTTCAACTAAACTAGCTAGATTTCTCCTGAACCTGAAAAACAATGTTGCAATTTTGATGAGATGTGCTCGCTCAGTAAGTGAACCATCATTGATGTGCTCACTTATATCAAATCACAAGAACAATTCACATTTCAATTCACATACAGATCATACAATCAAATATTTCATATCATTTCACATTTTGGTTATGCTTCAACACATACAATTTGTATACACTATTTCATATTTCCATTATAGAACAGTCCAAATAATTCATTCATTTAATACATATCAATTTGTATATGCCAATGCTCACGAGACTCCACATTCGTTGTTACTTTGTTGTGACTGAGCGCCATTTTAACTATCCCGTATCTGCTGTGGATACCGGGCTCATTGATAACTGTCCCATATCTATTGTGGATGCCAGGCTCATTTTAATACTGAGCCTGTGGCTCTTTATACACTTTTTCTGAGCTTTAAGCTCTTTTTCACTGGCCACTTCGGTCACAATTTCCTTGTTTGATCATGCATTTTAATGTAATGAGATGTATCATTTCACATTATATGTAATCAATCATTTTCATTCATCGTGTAAGTCACTTTCATATTTTCATCAGATCTAAATATGACATTCAACAATTTTGTTGATTACACTTATTTTTCCCTATTCACATTCAATTATGAACACTTCCAATGCAATTCTCAATTATCAA
This sequence comes from Erythroxylum alaternifolium, assembly GCA_027478495.1. Classification (NCBI taxonomy): domain Eukaryota; kingdom Viridiplantae; phylum Streptophyta; class Magnoliopsida; order Malpighiales; family Erythroxylaceae; genus Erythroxylum; species Erythroxylum alaternifolium. The sequence goes on along the minus strand of JANIIA010331682.1, from coordinate 14,722 downwards.
ACTCCTCGGACCATCAATGTCCAGAATTATCACATTTACATAAATATCAGTTCAATAATTGAAAATTTAACAAATACAAATCAATTCTAGTAAGTAACATCTAGGTTGACTCATAGTATACTCTAAATATCTATTGCCTCAACGAACTGGAAGTGTCTGGATGCTGTCGTTTGACTTAAGCATTTAAACTATACAATACCTACATTTACACATTACTAAATTACTCAATCATGTTAGTACCCAATCATACACATATGCATATGTATTATGTTCAATGCATGCTCAATGATTGTCCCAGGTATGTTTCCATAATCAATAGTTTTGACTATTCAAACATTATAACTTGCAAATGTCTTGCTTGCACTTAGGTTTATGCTTCAAGAAACTTGATTAATCTAAGTTCATTAATCAGTCATTTACCTAAGTTTTATGCTTTTACTATATATCATATCTATAAGTTCCTACATGCCCTTATGGATGCTAAACTGTGCTCTGATACCAAAACCTATAACCCCCCGCTTTATAGGGTATGTGCCTGAATGTCCTTGAGATGTTTAAGTACGTGCCTTATGGAGCGGGAGGTTACATTAACTCTTTATAATCAAATGATCAATTCTTTTACATATTATTTGGTGAGTTAATATATTTTTAACCTATTAAATTGAATTTACAATTTCTAATAAGATGTTTAAAGTTTGTTTATTGTTTTGTTGGCCTTAGACTCAAATCTTGAACACTTTTACTAAAAGTCTAATACATAATATCTAAATCAAGGACATTATATCAAAATTGTTTATGTCTTTTTAAAATAGTTCAAAATTTTCTATTTGTAGGGTTATACGAATATTTGTTTCTGTGTTTGAAGAATTGTATTATGACATTTTTCCAACACTATTTGGTTCCTGATAAGGTTGAAGGCAGAGGAAGTTAAAAGTGTATATTTATTCTTAAACTTCTTTCAGAGAGTTTTAAGCCTAGGTTGGAAATGCAGAGACTTCCCTTGATTTAATTTGCTTCCCAATTTAATGGCTTTAACTTTCTAAGCTTCCAAAACATGTTTTTATTTATTTTATGCGAGTAATCAGTAGTAAGCATTAAAGATATAACATTATAATTTAATTTTTAACATAACAAAAACTTGCAAAATTACATGACAAACTCAAAACACAATCAGGACTTTTGTTGAACACCTTATAAGCAAGTATATTTCAACTCAAGAACACAATAAAAAACATATATTTTCCCTTTCTTCAATAAAATTAACATAAATTTTGCACAATTCAATCATTATCATCACCAATTAACGCAAACAAATCAACAACAATCTCAAAACATAACACAAAACCATCATGCTATTTTCAGCTTCAATGACAAAACAAAATAAAAAGGTCAACACTGCTCACTAGATGAAGAGAGAAAATGCAAGGAGAAGATTCGTTCACGACGTCGAAGACAGAGGAGAAGATAGGGTAAAAACAAAGGTATGCAATGTGGGTTTTAAAAAACAAAGGAGAAGAGGGCTGATAAGTCGAAGGGGGGAGAAGGAGGGTTGGCATGTCTATGTTTAATCAAACGCTGGGATGACCTCATTTGTCATCCTATAAATGACATCGTCTAAGCCAGTGTTATTTGTCATCCCATAAATGACATTGTCTTGATAAAATGATTAATAAAAAGTATACATAAGGTCAAATATGTTCACAAAACCAAATATTTTCCAAATTATTCCACCACCACGACTACTACTACTACTACTACTACTACTACTACTACTACTACTACTACTACTACTACTACTACTACTCCTCTACTCTACTACTACTACTACTACTACTACTACTACTACTACTCCTCTACTCTACTATTACTACTACTACTACTACTACTACTACTACTACTACTACTACTACCATGATGATGATGATGATGATGATGATGATGATGTTTTTTTTTGTTACTAATAAGATTGTACTATATTTCTTCCGATAAAATTGAAAATGACATCGTATAAGTTAACAAGAAACGATGTCATTTTGTATTAGGTTTTTATCACTACCACAACAAACATCTCTTTATTTTTATATTAGTTGTCAGCATTCGTCTACATTTCACAGTCCAAGAACCATTGTCCCCTCTCTTGTGCTCATCTAGTGTATTGTGGTCATCATCGTCGAAGAAGCATCCTTAACTGTATTGGTGTTGTTCTTCTTTTCTATTTTAAAACCCTCCATCTTGTGTTGAGTTTTAATTATACCTTCAAGTAATAGTTGTGAGTTCTTTTTTCTGTATTTATTGTATGGGTTGTGTTTGTGGTTTTGTTTTGAAGATGATTTTTTGTCTTCCTTGGTCGTTATATATGGGTTGACTAATTTTAACGACCTTTAACGCTTCTTTCAGGAAAGCCTGCAAACTATTTGATGAAATGTCTGAAGCATTATTTAACTTTTTTTGTAATAATAGTAATATAAGCCTTTATAGATAATACTATATTTATGTACATAAAAAACATGGTCATGTGTAATCTACTTTCAATTCTAAAATATAGATATGATATAAAGGTAAATGGATTACTTTTATTTTAATAAGAGTAACTTTCACCTCATTAGGCAGATTGAAGATGTATAACTACTAAACTATTATATTTTCACTTATAATCTAAAATTCCATTGAACATATTGAATTTTATTCTATATTCACTTCTACAGAATATAACTCTTAACATAATTCATCGAGAAATGTCGACGTGGTGACTAGTTTTCGATGGTGGAAATTCGTTCCATTGGGAGGAATGTGGAAAAAGTGTCCCTAATGAAAAAAAAACAATGCAGAACAAATCGCCTATTCATACACTAATAATCGTTTGCCTTTCATAACCGATCTTCTTCTTCTTCAAGGTTTTGATCTATATCTCATTTCCTATTATGAAGCTGTTATATATATATATATATATATATATATATATGAAAATTTGATTGTATAAACTATATGTTGTGTTAAACTTCCTTCAATCTTCAAGAGAACATAGATGGAAACAGAGGCAGAGGCGATGTCATAATGGTCTGTAAATGATTAGAGAAATCGGTTGTTATGGAAAATTCATCGACAATGACTATATTGGGTAAATCAAGTTTGCATGTGTTCCAATACTAATTGTGTTTTAGGTGAAACACATCATACTGGCAGTTCATCTGATCAAGTTGTCTTCCATACTAAATCTGAGGACTCATTCATTATATCCTCTTGAAATTTAACTATAGCAAAGACGTTGTTGGAAGATGGTATCAACAACCCTATACCTAAGGGGAGATCTTTCACTATTTTAATCGGTGCCTTCGAACGTGTTATGATCCTTTTTAGAAATCTAGATATAAGGGAACTCATTTACCTTTATTGACTCTCATGTCACTTGGAATCCAAAAAATTAATTATATCATTGTCATTTATCAATTGTATTAGTTGGAATCAGCTTCAAACTTTATTTATTGTTCTGTTTGTATGTCTCTAAAACAATCTCTCTACTAGTTAGAGGTAAGGCTGCATACTATTGTTATTGTTCTATGTCTGTAAGAATTGTTAAATTTCTAATTAAAACCTTGTAGTACTGACCATATATTATATTATTATTATATTATATTATATTATATTATATTTCCATAATTTTTATAAATAAATTTTTTACTGTTACTAAATATTAACGATTAACACTACTTGTTAACTTAAATTTATGATATTTTTATCCAATTAAATTTAAATTTTTTGGTTCGCAAATATTTTAATTTCTATAATATATTTACTTTTTCATGTTTTAAATAACCTGCCATGTGTTTTTCAACAATATGCTTTAAACATTGAAAACAACTTCTCAATAAAAGCTATCTTAACTATGATAGATTATAAAAATATCAATTAGAATAACCCTTAGCTACGATTATTAAGTATACAACAATCATTACAAACTATCTTCCAAATATTTAATTTTCACTTTTTGCGACGAAACATATAATTGTTGCAATATCCTACCCATATTGTGACGTATAAAATAAATACTCTCCATATGTTCAAACATCCACGATGATTTCATACGTCGTTTTCAAATGTTGCTGACGAAAGACGAAAATCGTAGCAAAAAGATTACATTCTGCAACAATTTCTTCTAACGTTGCTCAATATTTTTTTGTAAGACCAATATGCGAAGATTACATCAATCGTCGCCAAAAAAGATATGTACTTGGCGACACAACGTATTTTTAGCCGCTACTTATTGTAATTATTAGCAACGCTTAACCATAATCGACACTAATTACATTGATTTCCCCGACATTTGTCAACTTTATTGTTGTTCGTCACAAATTAGTTAAGTTTAGGCGACGAAATTGTAAAAACGTTTTATTGTTATTACGACAGTAAATCATAATCATTATAAAATATTTACCCTTTCCTGACATTTTTGTTAAACGTTGTAAAATTAATTACTTATAGAGACGAATAAGGAAATCATCACCAAATGGTTGCTTTTGTTGACAATTTCAAAATCGTCTCCAAGAAAAATGTAGCCAATTCATCAATTTGTTGTAGTGGAGATAAAACAAGTCACGTTCTTTATTGTTTTTCCTTGATAGACCAATAACGTCCAAATAACATACTGTATCTGGACACAGTCACCGGAATAAAAAGACTAGTAGTAATATCATAATTGGAGCTTTAGTGGAAGTAATTTGCTTTTTAAGTTCGTCACAAAGTCATTAACAATTTTGTAATCTTCTTTAGGTCTCAATAACTATCAACTGTTAACTGCTAAGAAACAACTTCCTCTTTATAGTATGTATTTCTTTAGTTCTTACTATCCCATTTCCATTTGCAATTAATAGAAATTTATGTACAACTGGGTTAAAAAAACTTTTAACCTATCCTGTTTATTCTTTCATTAGGCTTTTATATTCTTTACTTTTCTTTTTCATCTGCTTCCTAGATAGAAGTGTTGGATAATTTTGACTATACCCATAAAGTTGGACAACATTTAATTGCATTTTTTGGTTTTTTAATAACTTATCAGTTAAGTTATGTGATTTGATCCAGATAAAGATGATAAGCAGCCTAATAAATGATCTAAATTAATGGGTCAAGGTCTGGGTGGAAAATGGATTCCAATCAGTGTAGACCGGACCCATATCAAGCCTGTGATGGGAAAGCCTAATATGGAAGTTATATATAACAGTTAAGGTTTCCTGCAGTTACTTGTATCATTTGTAAGTGTAAGGATTATCTAACTCATTAAAAGAGTTTACGTTTTAAGAAAACTATAGAAAGAGGTTGACTACATTTCGATGATTAGTTCCCGTGAAGAAAACTTGAAACCTATTCTATTTATTCTTTCACTAGGCTTTTATAGTTTTATCTTTTCTTTTTCATATTCTTCCTAAATAGAAAATGACTAAAAAGAACCAAAAAGATTTAAACAACCAAAAAGAGAAACCCAACAGCAATACACAACTCTGAAACCACTGCATATTTCTTGAAAACAACCATAATCACCGAACTTATTCTTCTAGTTAACAAATGAAAGCTCAAACTCTATAACGATATGAGTTTCCCAAATCCCATCTCACAAGGAATTTCCAAAATGTCATCATTTGCAAATCATTTTACTTGAAAATTTCAATTAAACACTAACGATTAAACTGTAATATGTATCACAGACCTTATTACGTACCCAGGATCCATCACGAAAGGATTAAAAATAAAGGAATGAGGACTACTTGATTTCGATTCCATCTCTAATTTTGAAGTAGATTTTGGGCACCAAACGAGCTCTAATCTCCCCGGACCTTTATGAAAAGTATTTACCGACACGTAATCTAGGCCTTTCTATAGTTTTCTCAATACACCAGCCTTCTTAACGGGTCAGAGATTCTGTATGCTTGTGATTGATATCAACAACTGCAGGAGACCATAACCTATGTATATAGCTTCCATATCGAGCTTCCCCATCACATATGAATCAGGTCTACACTAAAAGAGATATATTTTTCACCGAAACTTTGACCCATCACAAGGCCAATATAGACCAGGTCTACATTCAGCCGTATTAAACATTTGTAGCACACGCTTAATGTATGCGCTTTGTGAAAGACTCAATGAGTATTGAGATCTGTCCCCGTGAATTTGTATACCAAGGATAAAAATGCTTCATCCAAATCTTTCATGTCAAAATATTTGTGCAAAATTTGCTTAACTTCAAGCAATATGGTCAAATCATTTGACACGAGCAAGATTTCATCGATATACAGTAGTATGAAGATGACCTTGCTCCCCCCCTAACCTTATATTATAAACATCTTTCAACTTTGTTCTCCACAAAGTCGAATGAGGTCAAAACCTCATCAAACTTTAGGTAACACTGCCTGGAAGCTTGTTTTAAACCATATATTGATTTATTCAACTTCAAACTTTGTCAGTTGCATCCTGATCCTGAAATCCTTCAGGTTGCTCCATATAGACCTCCTCATAAAAATCACTATTCAGGAAAGCGGTCTTCACATCCAACTGATGTAACCACGTATCATAATGAGCTACTAATGCCATAATCACTCTAAATGTATCCTTTAAGGACACAGGAGAGAAGGTAATATTGAAGTAAACTCCTTCTCTCTAAGTGAATCCCCTGGCAACTATACGCGCCTTAAACTGCTCAACTTGACCCTGTGTGTCCTTCTTGGTCTTAAATAGTCACTTGCAACTAACGGGCCTATAATGTAGAGGTAAATTAACAAGCTCTTGTACCTTATTATACCTCATAAATTACATCTCGTCCTTTATTGCTTCCCATTAGATATCCACATAGGGTCTAGAAATGGCTTCTAAAAAAGTAGTTAGATCTACAACTTGTCTAATGTCATAGTCTTGCTTACCCAGATAGACTATATAATCTGATAAGATAGCAAGTCGTCTCTCTCTAGTGGATCTACATAACTGTACAAGCTCTTATACCTCAGAAACCTCTTCCTGAATAAGAGTAGGTTCCTGTGCTTACATAGGGACGGTACTCGGGCCTTCATTCATCAGAGCTGACTGTATGAGAGGTGACTATGAAATGATCGTAATATCTATCTTGCTAACTTCTAGAGGATGTGAGGATCCTCCCTCATTATAGACACTGTATTCTAGGAACTTTGTCATCTGTGAGTCCATTATTCTAGCTCCTCCCTTTCTACAGTAAAATCTGTAGCCCTTAGAATGGTCGGGGTAACCCACTAAGTAGCAACGAGTTGAATGAGGTTACAATTTACTCTCATAAGGAATATGCGGCCTTATGTTAGTAGGGCAGCCCTATACAAGAATATGTGTAAGGCTTAGTTTCCTTCCAACCCAAAGCTCAAAAGGCGTATTTGACACTGACTTGCTCGGGTCTCTATTCAAGATATATAATTTAATCTTAATGGCTTCACCCCAAAGGTATTCGAGTAGGTTAGTCCTACTCTATATTGACCTCATCATGTCCTTTAAGGTGTGATTATGCCTTTCGGCCACACCATTTTGCTCAAGACTACCTGGCATAGTGAACTGAGTCATTATTCCAACTAATTCCAAATACCCGACAAACGGACCTTTTTCTTGCCCTACAACTCCATATCTGCTATAGTATTCCCCTCCTCTATCAGATCTAACAATATTTATTGATCTTCCTAATTAGTTCTCAAGTTCAGTCTTAAAGATCTTGAATTTATCAAGAACTTCAGACTTCTCTTTAAGCAAGAACACATAACCATATTGGGAATAATTATCGATAAATTTTAAAAAGTATCTAGCATTACACAACGTGACTGTATAGGGACCATTAGCATCTGTATGTATGAGGTCCAATAAGCCTGAAGCATGAGTTAACCCCTTCTTCTTTATCTTTGTTAACTTGCCCCTATAATAATCAACAAACGTCTCCAAATCACTAAAGTCCATAGTTAGGAGAATGTCATCCTTTATCAATCACTTAAGCCTCTTCCTGGAAATATGGCCTAGACATTTATACCACAACATGTATGATGTGTCCTTTATGAAGGTCCTCTTTCAAGTAACAGGTTCGACAACATAAGAAGAGGCATACATCTCATTAGGAGTAAGACATTAACTATATAGTCGGTGGGATAAGAAGGCCTTACTGATATATACTAAAAGATGGTATATAAAATATGTCCCATAAATACAATACAAACCCCGTATCGAGGTCTACTCCTATATCTCTTACATATAAAACGTTAACCTCCTCATTGTTACTGATCATTAGCTTCTACTCCCCTCTAGTCTGCCTTCTCCTGGATATGAACCCCTATATTGTGGAAGCAATATAATTAGAAGGTCCACTATCTAACCACCAAGAACTTGATGTGGTTAAAGCTACATTAGATTCATGAATCATAAAGGTCGAGGAACTACCTGACAGCTCATGTTTGGCCTTCCAAAGTTTGTACTTCATGCAATCAGACTTCCTGTGCCCTTTCTTCTTACAGAAGAAGCATCTCATACTCTTAAGGTCATGTTGGGCCTTCACAATGCTCTACTACCAACTCTGAATTTGAGGAGAAGGTTTGGGTTTCTTACTCTTACCCTTAAGCTATTGGGGTTTAGGCTTCCCCTTACCCTTCACAGCTGTAAACATAGCTGAATGAGGAGAGTTCTTAATCTTCTCCTCTAATATAGCACACCGGGAAATCAAGGCATTGATATCCCAATTCTCATCCTGTGAGATGTAAAAAGTGCCCAATGTCTCAAACTCCTAAGGAAGAGTGTTCAGTGTTATATGCATTATCAACGAGTCAGTGATCAGTATATCCAATGCCTTCAAGTTGCTTTGAAGGTGCACTAGTCAGATGATATACTCCTGCACGCCTCCCTCTCCATGTACCTTATAGAGAATAGTTCCTTGATCAAGGCACTCTGCTTAGCAAGAGAAGAGACCTTGTATTTATAATATATGCTGTCCATGAACTCCTGCACTACAATCGTGTCTGCCAGTCCACTCAACAGATGATCTGGTATCGACCTCTTAATGGTCAAATAACACATCCTATTTGACCTTTCCTAGGTTGCCAAAGCTGTTATGTCAACTTCTGAGCTAACTGTAAGTGGAGGAGGTCGTTCAATGTGCATGGCCATACTGATGCCCGCTATCTCTAATGCGAACTCCATGTCCTTCTTCCACTTCCTGAAGTTAAAACTAGTCAAGGTTTCAATGGTGACAACATTGTTGTTGACCGAAAAGGTGACTGAAAAATAGAAAAGACAATGTCAAGATTAGTATAAATGCAGGATAACAATGATACTTTAAAGCATTAAAGATACCAAGAATTTGATCACACATATTATGAAACACCTTTAGGCTGAATACATAAGATATACAATTAGACACTCGCATAAAAGTGAACAAAGTACAAACTATTAACTCTCATGACACTACACCTTTGGGTGAATAGATCATTTAAGCAACGACTTTCCTCCATCTAATTCCTTTAAGAACATTTCAAAACTTTATTTAAGGTCAGCACCTTCGATATAATAACTAAACATAAAGCCAGAGACATACCCCAACATGTAAGTAGAACAATCCAAAATACTGGCTTGAAAGGCCACGTTGGTGACTACATTCTCGTCAGTATCCCAGAAGGTCCACTAACATAAGGGATACAACTTTATGTCATCCTCACATTCTATATGGGCATAATGTATGATAAAATTAATTGTCAATGCAAAAACCAAATGCACAGTCAAATAATCAGATACAAAAGCTGAAAACATCGTCTTTAAACTTTATTAGAGACTTTTATTTAAAAAACTTCTCAATAAGAGTGTCCATTGTACTTTTCTGAATACCGAACCAACTACACGAGACATAAAACTTTAAACGTCTCCCTTATGTACAGTCTGTAGTATGAAAATGCACTCAATCGGCTTTAAAAAATCTTTAAAAACTTTTCTGGAATTCAATTACCAATGTAATAAATCCAGAAAATAGAAAATCACTTTAAAAAATTCCCTGACTCGAAAACTAACCCAAAAATACCTGGGATAGCTTTATGGGAATTTTTGAAAATTTTCTTTTTTATTCATGTAGCAGTCCGTATACTGACGTCAATGAGCATGTTGCAAGGCTGAGCGTGTGCCACACGTGTGGCCCCAGACGCGCGCTGGACGCATGCATCCTATGTACCTGCATTTCAACACCCATGGGACGTAGGCCGCATCCCGCGCATGCATCGCACGCTCAATATGCGATGTACTCTCCATGTGCCGCTTCTTCCACACACCCGACGTTGATTCGTGCCGCTGACACTGGAGGCGATTTCTGGCATCCCAGAATTCCATTTTTTGCTCCTTTTAGCCAATTTTGACCCGTTTTTCATAACTAACCTTATGTGTACCACTTCTACGTTATTATATACATAAAAATACCAAAAAAAATAATCAAAAATGGAGGAAAACCATATGAGATGAAAAACCAAAAACCCTTCACTTCTGACAATCTGATTACGTAACTGCTCTGATACCACGTGTAATACGTATCACATACCTTATTACGTATCTAGGATCGATCATGAAAGGATAAAAAATGAAGGAATCCAAAATACCTGATTTCAGTTCCATCTCTAATTTCGAAGTAGATTTCGGGCACCAAACAAGCTCTAATTTCCTGGGACCTTTACGAAAAATATTCATCAGCATGTGGTCTAGGCCTTTCTACGGTTTTCTCAATATGCAAGCTCTCTTAAGGGGTCAAAAATTCTGTATGCTTGCGATTGATATGAACAACTGCAGGAGACCATAACCTATTTATATAGCTTCCATATCAGGCTTCCTTATTATAAGGCCGATATGGACTAAGTCTACACTAAAAGGGATCCATTTTTCACCCGAACTTTGAACCATTAATCTAGATCATTTATTGAGCCACTTTATTACCCTTATTTTGATCAAATTACGTAACTTAATAGATAATTTATTGAAAAGCAATAATTACAATTAATAACTATCCACTTTAAAGGAACATTACAAAACTGCCCTTAGGGGCAAATTTGTCTTACATAAACTAGTTTGACCTCATTAAGAGAGGGAAAGTAATAGACTCTTGAAAAGTTTCAAAACAGTTCTGTTGGGAAGAGAATAAAAATAGCATAGAGGATAACAATAAAGCTTAAATGCTTGAATTCTTATCCCTTGCCCACCAATAAACCAAGAACCAAGTAGCCTTTATATAGGCTTACATAAAACAAACATAGCTTAAAACTAGGCTGACACATCCATTACTAGTTATTTATTTGCAACTATTTTAACTACCTAAAATAAAGGAAACAAACTAAACTACTCAGTCAAACTTTAAATCAGTCTTCAACACTCCCCTATTCAAAGTCAGAAACACCAAGCAATCTCCTAAAGCATCAAAACTTCTCTCTTGATAAAGATTTTGTTAGCACATCAGCCAACTGCTCGTGAGAGCTACTATATTCCAAAAATATCTCCTCTTTTGCAACCAAATCATGAATGAAACGATAGCTTATATCAATATGCTTCATTTTACTATGAAATGTTGGATTCTTTGTCACGGAAATAGTTGCCTTGTTATCACAAAATATCTTTGTTGCTCCCTTATGCGCTAATTGAAGATTTGCTAGCACTCTTCGTAGCCAAATGGCTCGATAATTTGCTGAAGTTGTTGGAACATATTCATCTTCTGAGGTTGATAATGCAATTGTAGCTTGCTTCTTTGAACTCCAAGTGATTACTCTTTAACCTAGAGTGAACACATTTGTCGAAATACTTCATCTGACATCCAATAAACTTGCCCAATCGCTATCCATAAACCCACATAATCTGAAATTTGAAGTTTTTTAGTACCAAATGCCATACTTCATAGTTCCACCAATGTAACATAAGACCCTCTTTGCCACTCTATAATGGACCTTTAAAGGTTGTTATATAAACCTGGAAATAACACCAACAGAAAATTCAATATCGGTCTAGTGTGAATTAGATAAATTAAACCTCCCACTAGGCTTATAAATCTCTTACCATCTACCTTTTCTTCTCTATCTTCTTGCTGCAACTTTGCATTAATATTCATAGGTGTAATTGCAAGATTACAATTACGCATGCTAAATTTGTTGAGAAGATCCCTTGTATATTTTCTTTGTGAAATAAAAATTCCATCTTCACCTTACTGGACTTCAAGGTCAAAGAAATAATGCAATAAACCCATATCTGACATTTCAAACTCATTTATCAGTTGAGACTTAAACTCATCCACAAGAGAGTTAGAAGAACTAGTATAAACGATGTCATCAACATAAAGATAAACAATGATGAAATCATTTTTACCTTTCTTTTCTCACATATAACGTGGGCTCATTCTCATTTCTTATGTATCCTTTATATTGAAAATATCGATCAATCTTGCTATACTAGGCTCGAGGAGCCTACTTCAACCTATACAATGTTTTCTTAGCTTGTACACATTGGTTTCACAGCCCTCCTTTATGAAACCTTCAGGTTGTGCTACATAAACCTCTTCTTGTAAGTCTCCACTAAGAAATGTTGACTTAACATCAAATTGATAAATTGGCCACTGTAATTATGCAGTCAATGCTATAACAAGCATCGTTGTTTCAAACCAAGCTACTGGAGAAAAGGTTTCTTCAAAATGAACACCATATTTTAGTGTATATCCTTTTTCCACTAGATGAGCTTTATGTTTTTGTATTATTCCATCTGCAACAAATTTTGTTTTGAAAATTCACTTCAAACGAATTGCATTTTTTCCTTCTAGTAAATCCACCATCTCCTATGTTCCATTCTTTTCAATAGCTTTCATCTCTTCCACAGTTTCTTTTTGCCATTCCTCTTTTTCAACTGCTTCTTCATAATGTAACGAATATGAAATAATAAAAGCAAATTGACAAGATGAATACATATCATTAGCATACTTGGGATTTGGCTTTTTGTTCCTTGTTGATATTCTCAGTTTAATTTGTGAGCTAAAGTTGATAAAATTTCTAATGTCGTTGGTGAGCTAGTGGGTGAATTTTCTAAATTTAGCTCTTGACTTTCATCTAGGAAGCCTTCAATAGGCATAGGAATCTCTTGTTGTTACTCCAGACAGTGTTTTCATCAAATGTTACATCTCTTCTAACTGAAATGTTGCCATTAAGAGGATTATACAATCTATATGCTTTGGAGTGAGTACAATAATTAATAAAAATACATTTTTCAAATTTTTCATCAAACTTTTGTCGAGCTTGAGAATTTACCAAAGCAAAAGGAACATACCCAAAAACTCGCAAATGACTTGCAATCGATATCTTTTCATGCCAAGTTTCATATGGGGTTTTATTCATGACTGCCCTTGTTGGTGAGAGATTCAGCAAATAAACAGATGTTGTACAACTTCTACCCAAAACTTATTTGAGAGTCCCCTTGTTTGTAACATGCTTTATGCCATCTCCACAACGATTCGATTTTTTCATTCAGCAACACCGTTCGGCTTCAAAGTGTAAAGAGTTGTCAACTCCTTTTAGATATCGTTTTCTTCACAAAACAAATTAAATTCTTTGGACACAAATTCTCCACCTCTATCTGTGCGGAGAACTTTGATGTAGCTGCCGCTTTGCTTTTCCACATTTGCTTTAAATTTATGAAATTTCTCAAAAGTTTTTGATTTGTTTTCCAAAAAATACACCCAACTCATACGATTATAATCATCAGTAAACAGTAAGAAATAACAACTCCCACCTAAGGACTTAGTTTGCAAGGGCCTATATAAATCAACATATATTAATTCTAGACATTTAGAGACTCTCCATACTTTTCCAATAGGAAACAACTTCCTTGTTTGTTTTCTATAAATACACCCTTCATATAATTCAATAGATCTAATTTTTGGTAGTCTAAGAACCATACCTTTTTCATTAGAAGTTTTATTATATTTTGATGCCCATATCGCAAATGCCATAACTTCCAGTTATCCTTTCCACTAACAGCAATAACACAATCTCCTATATTTGAAACCTCCAAAGGAAACATTTGACTTTGAATCATGTTGATATTGATCATTGTTTAGCCTGTTTGTTTTTCCTTAATAAAACACATACACTGCCATCAACTAAAATTGAATATCCACAAGCCATTAGTTGACCAACACTCAACAAATTATATCCTAGTTCAGGTACAAATTGAACATTATATAAGAACTTTACTTTACCATAACTTGTTTCAATTCCAATTGTACCTTTTGCCTTCAACTTGCATTTCTTTGCCATGCCTAAGCTGCACCTTCATCTTCTGTGACTCATTAAGCTCTATAAATAAAGATTTGGTACCTGTCATGTGATTAAAATAGTCATTGTCTACAAACCACAAATCACTTGGCTTATGGTTAGTATTAGTACAAGACATAAAAAGCTTATTTTCCTCTTCCTTTTCTGCTGCAAAATTCATTCTTTAAACTTTAAACCAACAATCAACTTTTATATGCCCATATCTCTTGCAATAATGACATTGTATAATACTTTTTATGTTACTTTGTTCATTGGGCTTCCTTTTCCCTTCATTCCTACCTCTGCCTCTGCCATTACTACGACCACGTCCACAACCACCGCAAACTCCTCTTGTAACACCCCAACTCCCGCTGAACCCGAACCCGATATCGATGGTGATACCCGGATCCGTGCCCCGCGAGGGTGGC
>JANIIA010330834.1:0-21204 GCA_027478495.1 Erythroxylum alaternifolium | reverse complement strand
AATTTAAACAATTAAATAAAAAAAAGGAAGTTTTGTAAATTACGTTAAAACGCAATATTAAAAATAACAAAAACAAATTGATTTGAAATTCAATAAAATAGATTTCTAGTTAAAGGATTTTATTCCCACCTTGATTCACTCAGTTGATCATTGATGCAAAAGTAATTCAACATATTCATGAATAAATTGGTTCTAATTATTAAGAATAGATCTATAATAGCCAATCTTTCTTTACTTTGTACAGTAATTACGGATAGATCAAATAATTATTCCTTAATCAGAAAACAACTCCAGAGATATTTCGTAGGATTTAGGGTTTTGACAACCTTGAAATATAAAAAGACTCAATTCTAGCCAACAAATTCAACAAATGATTTATTGGCATATATTAAAATTCTTAACGAGGAAATAAAATTATGTCGATTGCCACTTAATAAAATCAACAAATAATTACGGATTCGTTGTTTTAATTGGCAGTAGAATATTTCATGATTATTAAATATGTGCATATATTTAATAAAACCCAAAACTATTATAATATTATTGAATTCAAAACACGATTAAATATCCCCGCATGATTGAATTCAATAAAATCAATTCCATCTCACAGTCAATTTAGAATCAAATTTTCAATATAATCCCTTAATTAAAATAAATAAGTTAGTTACAAGTTATAGAAAAGAAAGAACACATAAAAATTACTCAAAAGAAAATTATCTTACTAATGAAGTTGATAGGAAGAAATACGTTGGAGGGCTTCCCAGTTAAAAATCCTCTAAAACACTACGCTTACGTTCTTTCCTTTGACAGCACTGAAAAATTAAGATTAAACTATGATTTACCCTCTCTATCATTCCGTCGGGCGGAGTATGGAGGCACCTGGACGGGTGATTCCTAATTTTGAGTGCAAAGCAAAAGGTGAACCCAGCGTAAACATATCCCAAAAAAAATTAGCTGCTGCGGCCTACGTAATGCCGTCCTTGCTTTCTTCAAAAAAGCTAGCAGCTGCCGCGTACTACACTTTCTTTTGTTAAAAGACACGTTTTGAAATCTCCCTGAAACAAAAACCCTTGCGAACGTTAAAACGTTTTTAGTCCTTGCATTTTGCATTCCTTTTTTTTTTCTTTTGGCTGATGCATTTTGGACCTTTTTCTGCTTGCATTTTAGATTGCTCCTGTGCTACAACGTTTTTATTTCTCCTGTTTACTCTGCGTTTTGGACCTATTGTGATGTCGTTTCCTCTTCTGTTGGGCTCCTCTGCGTTTTCTGTTGGACATTTTGCCTTTTTTTAACTGATGGTTGATGCATTTGCTGTTTAGTCCTCTCCTAACAATTCTGTGTTTCACTCCTCTGCTTCCTGCTGTATTGTCTCTCTCGCATCGTCATTTTATCTTATTTACTGATTCAATAGTTTTGTTTCTTCTGGACTCTTCTTCTACACTGGGTTACTGCTTTTACGTTTTTGTCCCTTGCTGTGATGCTGTGTCGTTTTATTGCTGCTGTCTAGTTATCGCTTATTCTATTGGCTCTCTGCTGTTTTGCTTCACCTGCGTTTTGTGCTTTTATTTCTGGCGTATTGGCTGGGATTTTTCTTTCCTGCTGTGCTGCCGTTTTGTTTTTAATCCCTGCTGTATGTTTTTGCTAATTTTATTCTATTTAGCTCTACAGCTGCCAACCTCCTAGAATAACCTAGAAACAACATAATCGGCACAATATCCATCCAATATGTTCTAAAAATACCTCAATTTAATATGTAAATTATTTTCCTATCAAACTCTCCCACATCTAAACAATGCTTATCCCTAAGCATTCAAAAGACTTGAAAACAAAACAATTCTAAACAAATCTATTTACAACTTTGTTGAAAAATTTAGCCAACATGCAGTGTAATGCATTATTGTACTGAACCAGAATCATAATCAAGTCACAAGCATTTTATAGGATTCAACTCTAGAACAATCATTACAATTTTCAATGACCTTTCCAAACTCAAAATGCACCAGATTTGACCTCATATCAAGATTCACTCAATGCACTCAAAGAAGTGTTTATAGGACATTTCACTCACATTCGCCACAATAGAATGATATTATCATATGCTTGCAAATACATCACATCACAACCATTTGTGAATTCCGTACAAAAATCAAAAAGGTCTTTTATTTGATTGTAATGGGGCTAATGACAAGGGTAGGATGAAAAAGGTTATTTACGCTATAATTATCAAAGGTAATGTAGACTACATTGCTCAACTTCTACCTATATTCCAACAATGACCCCAATAATGGCAACAATGATGTTCTATTATTAAAATTTAGAAATCTTTAGGATCATTCCTACAAAAGATAACAAATAAAAACATTTATGATCCAAAACATAGGTAACTCATGATTGCTTAAAAGATATTCAAGGACTTGTAATTCATGGTTAAAATTGCTTTTTTTCTTTTCTTTATTTGTGTTTTTATCAACACTTCTGCCTTTTTTCTTTTTCTTTTTTTGCAGCACTTCACAACTTTACTTTTCTACATTTGTAGAGCATCAAAACATGAGATTTCAATATAACCATATATGTTGCCATTACATGTCAACCTCAAACCACAAACCAATAAGTTAAAGCAACTAGTTTTCCATTCTTTTGATAACAGGTTGAAAAAGAAGGTCAAACACAAGGCTTGGGCTAAAATTTGTGATTTTATGTCAAAGAAATAGGTTAAGGCTTGAACTTGGCCAACAAAGGGCAATAATATAAGGGGTAGGTTTTAGAAGGCCAAAACAGTTTTATCCTAGATGCCTTTTATCATTGTAATGCACCAAATTCACTAGTGATCTCAACATGCATAACATAGCAAGTCCTAGAATGATCAAACCATGTGCAACAGCACTCAACAAGAAAACAATTTGAGCACAAAGAATGTAATTTGTCTTTAAAGACTCAATTCTCACTTATTTACGTAGGCTTTTATCAAATCTTGCACACTTTTCATTTAAATCAACTATTGTGGGAAAAAATAGTCATTATATCACCAAATCACTATTCATGCTTGCAATCTATCACGCTTTCTTACTTTGAAAAAAAATGCACATTAACTTACAAAACTAAACAATTTTATATATTTATTTTTAACAAATTCAAGAAATCCCTCCCCCACACCTAAAATGAAGAAAAACACAAAGCATAGAAACATTAAAAAAAAGAAAGAAAATTTAACAAAAAAATAACACAAGTCACAATGAACACCAAAAATTAAAGAAGGAGAAGAGAGAATAGAAAAAAAAAAGATAAACAAAAAAAAGAAACTTCCCTAGATAAGTTATGGTGGAGGAGTTGAGTGTGGCGTGGTTGTTATCTACGTTATGGGTGTAGGCTGATTTGATTTTTCCTGCAAAGAAGAAACAAGCAAATGAGAGAATTGGGTTTTTTCTGTTTTGTTTTTGCAAATAAATAAAAATAGTTAAAATAAAATAAAAATATTTAAGTAAATAAAAAATTAAATAATTAAATGAGAGAGAAAAAATCAAACAAAAATCATTGGGTTGTCTCCCAATTAATGCCTTTCTTTATTATTTTGGCTAGACACAACTATTGTCCTGCAAATTGATTCATAAATGAGCTGAACAAAATGAATCCCCTCTATAAAAGAGACATCAAAATTGTCAATGGAAGGTTTAAGTCTATGACCATTTACCTTAAATATTTTGTTAGTCTCTAAACTTTTAATCTCAATAACACTGTGAGGAGGAACGCTTCTGACAAGATATGGTCCAGTTCACTTAGACCTCAACTTACCAGCCATGAGCTTTAATCGTGAATTATAGAGTGAGATTTTTTGGCCCACTAGAAATTGTTTCCGATGTAAGAATTTGTCATGTATGTATTTGGTCCTTTCTTTGTACATCTGAGCATTGTCATATGCTTCCAACTGTATTTCTTCCAACTCATGGAGTTGCAACTTTCGCTCCTCTCTCACTGCCTAAGCCTCGAAGTTGCATTGCTTAATTGCTCAAAAAGCACGATGTTCAATTTCAATAGGTAAATAACACATCTTACCAAAAACCAACCGATAAGGCAACATTCCAAAGGGTGTTTTGTAAGCAGCCTGATAGGTTCACAATGCATCGTCTAAACAGAGATCTAAACTTTACGGTTAGGATTGACTATTTTCTCCAAGATACTCTTTGTTTCCCGATTGGATACTTTAGCTTGTCCATTTGTTTGTGGGTGATAGGTGGTTACCACATGGTGATGGACTCCATATTTATGCATCAAAGCTTCCACCGTGCGATTGCAAAAATGCATACCTTGATCATTAATGATTGCTCTAGGTACCCTAAATATACTAAAGGTGTGAGATTTAAGAAATCCTACAACAACTTTTGAATCATTAGTGTGAGTAGCTATGACTTTTACCCACTTTGAGACATAATCAACAACAAGCAAAATGTACAAAAATAAACAAAAGAGCTAGGAAACGGCCCCATAAAATCTAAACCCCACATATCAAATACTTCAGAGACTGAAATAGGAGTTTGAGGCATTTCATACCTTACGCGTATATTTCCAACTCTTTGACATTTTTCACAACCTTTGCCAAACAAGTATGCATCCTTGAAGAGAGTCTTCTAATAGAATCCACTATATAGAGTTTTCCTAGATGTTCTTTTTAGACCAAAATGTCCACTACCTGCATACTCATGACAAAAAGTAAGAATGGAATGATTTTCATCGTCAAGCACACACCTACAAATAATCTGATATGAACCTATTTCCTAGAATATGGTTCATCCCATATATAATACTTAGAGTAACTTTTAATTTTGTTTTTTAAAAAATTATTAAAATCATGTGGAAGCACACCAGTGACTAGGAAATTCACTATATTAGCAAACCATGATTCCTTACCTTGAACAGACCACAATTGCTCATCCAAGAAGGACTCTAAAATTGGTAAGGGATCTTCTTCGAGCACTAGCCTGCTTAGATGATCAGCCATAGAGTTTTCAACTCCCTTACGATTTTTGATCTCCCAGTCAAATTCTTGTAGCGGAAGGATCCATTGTATCAGCCTAGGCTTTGACTCTTTCTTTTCCACGAGGTATTTAAGAGCTACATGATTAGAATAATTCACAATTTTAAATCCTAATAAATAAGGCCTAAATTTCTCAAAAGCAAATATAATAGCTAAAAGCTCCTTCTCGGTATAGTATAGTTGTATTGCGTGGGATTCAATGTTCTTAATGTGTAATAAATAACATAGCTATTTCTCCAGACTTTTTGCCCAAGTATAGCCACTACAACATAGTGGCTCGTATCACACACGAGTTTAAATGGCAAATCCTAATTCTGAGGTTGTATCATTGGAGAAGATGTGAGCAATGCCTTCAATGTCTTAAAAGCACTTTGACACTCTTCACCAAATGCAAAAGTCATATCATTTTGTAGCAATCTAGAAAATGGTTAAGCGATCTTGGAAAATTTTTTTATGAATCTTTGGTAGAAACCTGCATGACCGAGAAAATTATGAACCTCCCTAACATTAGTAGGATATGGTAAATTTGCAATTAAATCGACCGTGGCCTTATCTACCTCAACACCCCTTGCTAAAACTATATGAACCAAAACTATTCCTTCTTTAACCATAAAATGACATTTTTCATAATTAAGAACAAGGTTGGTGTCAATGCAACATTGCAAAACCTTAGATAAGTTATCAAGATAATGATTGAAAGAATCTTTATAAGTAGTAAAGTCATTCATAAAAGTTTCAAGTGTGGGGATGTTGATAGATGTGCATTAGGATATGTTTTTATAGGTAATTAGCATGTGTTTTCTTGCATAATTGTTGTTTATTGCCTTAGTTTAAGATTAATTTTGTACGTTTTCATTAAGTTTGTTTTCTGTTGTTGTTCTTGTGTGTTTGATGCTAATTGAGGGTAAGAATTGACTATTTTAGTGTAGGAAAGAAAAGAGAGCAACTTGGAGGTTGAAAAAAAGATCAAAGAAGAGAAGACAAGGAGAGTGCATCTGTGCCAATTTCCCACGTTCGTATGAATCATGCAAATTCCCACGGCACGTTAGAATTATAGAAGAAATTGAGAGTTGTGTCTGTGACCAATTCCCATGTTCATGGGAATCAGGCAAATTACCACGATCGTAGGAAATCAGAACAGAAATGAAGAGTGGCTCTGCTTATAATTCCCAAGCTCGTGGGAATTGAAATCCGAGCAATCTGCAAGGCCTCATTAAACCTAGGATTTTTGGACTATAAAAATATCGTTAAGCCTCCATCTTCAAAGGAGATGACACCCACCTGTAGAAACACGACCCTTAGTGGAGAACACACGTTCGGACCATTAAAGAGGGATTGAAGACAAGGATCATCATAAAGATTGGGCAAACTAGCACATCAACACCAAAATTCTAGATTTTGGCAAAGAAGAGAAGGAGTCTCTTTATTCAATTTTCTTTCATTCTAATATTCTCTATTCTTTGTAAAAATGGTTTATTTGATTGTTAATGATGTTATGGAGACCATGTTAAGCTGATTTCATTTCAGGGATTGTTTTTGAATTATTTTGTCAAAACTCCTATTTTATTGCATTGAATGCAATTATCTTTGTTGATTGTTGTTTTTAATTGTCATCTTGCAGCAAATCAAGAGAGTGAGTGAGTTGAAATTAGTGTAGGATTGTACAACGAGAGTTAGTGACCTATAGACTAGCAATCATCATGTTAATTGAATAGCTAGAAGAGAGATCTCGATTAGTCAATCGATCACTTATAGGATAGTTTAATAACTTATTGAATAGGTAGAGTCATTGGGTAGGTTGGGAGATCGTTCAATCGATTCTCGTTAATTTGATTAGGAAAAAATAGTTACATCTTGAGAGAGGGTAATTAATATATTCGAAAATCTAGGGTGAGAAATAATTCGATCAATAAAATAAGAGGGAGACAAAATAAGGAAAAAGTAATCTCTAACATTTAGATTCTTAAATTAAGATTTTTTGCAATTGCGGTATTGTCCATTATTTACATTAGTCTTCTAATTTTAATTTAACTTTTCATATTATTTGCATTTCATAATTTAGTTTCTTAAATAAAGTTGTGCCTAAATTAAGCTGTGTCTAGGCATCAATCATTGTGGGATCGATATCCGCTCTTTTCACTACAAGTCACGACCCATTCACTTGTAGTTTTAAGGGTAAAACAAGTAGATAGGTTTTACCATCAAAATGATCATGCATAGGCTTTCGGTAGGTTTTTAGATAATTTCAGAACTAATTTAGGTTTTGGGTCAATTGTAAATTGAGATATCACAATTTCGTAATTTAAATTAGGGATTATAAATTAGTGTTAAAGATTGTAAATTGAGAGAGAATAATCTACCCTATGACTGTCTAAACCTAGTAATTCCATAATTGCATAATTAATTATATTTTTACTAAGGTGGGATAAAGCCCCTTTTCTCTCCCTTGGTAGTTCCTAGTTTGATTTTTGATTGGGTTGTGCAAACTACTATCCTGTTTATATTTTTGAAATTTAATTCTGATAATTGATTGTTTGATTGATTAATTTTCTGCTTTAGTTGTTTATTTTGAATGGTTGCGATTTAGTTCGGCCTTAGATTTTAGGATTAGATTAACCCTCCTTATGGGATCGATACCTTAGGTACTACGCGAATGACCCCTACGCTTACGGAACTATCGAGGTTATAAATTTCAAACTTAGCACACATAACCTGTCAATCAGGAAGAGGGTTTCAATAACCCAATACTTGAGGGAAGATCTTTGACTGTTTCAATTGATGCCTTCGAATGTGAAAGATCCCTTCTTGGGAATCCAAACATAGGGAACTCCTTTACCTTTTCTACCGAGTCTCATCTCACTTAGAATCCAAAAAATATTTTTTTCCTTTTCACTGGAATAAGCATGAAACTTTATTTATTATTTTTTGTAAGAATTGTTAAACTTCTAATTAAAATCTTGTACTACTTACCATGTATCATTATATTATATTGCTTAACATATTTCAATATTTATATGTATTATTATTTTATTGTTAATAAATATTAATGAATAAGAATAGTAGTCAACTTAAATTTATTATATTTTGATCTTATTAATATTAAAGTTTTATGTATGTTTGTCTTTTTATATCTAAAAAGATAATTTAAAAGGGTATGTTTATCTTTCAAAATTACCTACCATGTGCTTTTTAACAATTTGTTTAAATTTTTGAAAATATTTTACAATTTTTATATGCTTAGTATTTTCATGAAATATTTGTATGACCGAAGGTGTACTATGTATAATAGGCATCATTAAAGAATTATTTATGTGTAAATCCATAGATTTAAACAAATTTATAGAGTTTTCATGCATTAGCTATTAAAACAAATTTATAAAGAAAGAAAATGAAAAAATATGAAAAATCATATATAAATGTCAACTATAATTAACTTTAGGATTATTAAGCACACTTAACATTAAACAATTATCTTTTTAACATTATTAAATTTTAAATCTTTAATATCGACTTTTGGCAACGATTTCAAATTTTTGTCGCCCAAAGTCCGAATGTGTTATTTCGTCGCCAAAAGCCTATGTGTTTACAATGCTTAAAATTATTGTCACCAAAGGCTCGACATTTAGTGACAAAATACATAAACCATTGCAAAACATTATGCCTTTTCCGATATCATTGAGCTGATCCTGTATGAAAAATTCATTTGAAACATTACTTGTATACTTATGGAAATTCTCACTGAAAAACCAAACTTTGAAGTTCTACAAAATTTCTATTATGTCATGGTTGCTTCAAACTGAAATTTATAGCTGCTTATCGAAAGCAACTAGGAAAGCAACTACGATTTTCTAGAATTTGATTAGAAGTAGAAAAATTTAAATACATTGCAAATAAATCGCACACACAAAACATCAAAAATTTGTTAACGCAAGTCAGCACACACGACCAATATCTGTAGAGCCCTCACTCAAATTAATCAACTTTCACCATAGCACAATAGGCTTCCATAAAGTTATTATGGAGTCAACATCACTCACTCCTTGACGCTATCCAATCTTACTCACCCCCATAAAAGTATCTCACATCTAATAGTGTGACCAACTCATGCTAACCTCAACAGAGGATTTTAAAAAAATGAATGAAATAAAAAGAAGAATATCTCAAGTGATTAAATCAAGAATAAAAGAAACAAAAAGTACTTAGAGTCAAAAAAACACACTCCTGTGTATGTAGCAACATTAAAACATAATCATGGAGAGTCTTCAAATTAAAATATGCTATCGAACTTTGTAATTAATCTTTGAAAGCAACCAAACACAGCATCCAAGATCCATGATCTTTGATACACTATGAACTTATTTTCAACAAATCCTTCCTCCTTTAGGATTCATTATTCTTTAAAGATTCATTCCTTCAATAAATACCTTAACTTCAAGAATCCCACATATTCTAAGAGAGTAGAATCCGATACCAAATCAACTTTCTTATTACAAAAGATATCCCAAATAAATTAAAATAAATAAAATATCTTAACACTCATTGTGATGATTGTACACTACAACAAAACAGACATTTGGCTTTATTTTGGTGACGATTTGAAATTTTTTGCAAAAAGTCAGCTTTTAATGACTATTTCTAAATTCGTCGCCAAAAGTCAAGGCTTTGGTGACATTCTACAGTATCGTCGCTAACGGGATTCCTTTAGTAACAATTTACGTGAATCACACAAAAGAAACAATATAATATTTTGAACACAAAAACATAAAATTTATATAAAATTTTTTTCAATTTTATTTTTTATTTAGGGTTAATTCAGTGAACTTGTTCTCTAAAAACAACTACATATTTGTTTAAGTATCTCTATACTTTAATCTATGAGATCAGCTACTTCTTTCATAAGGAAAAACAAAATATATGCTAGTATTTTATATTCTATTAATGTTCAGTCTTAATAGAATAATGACTAAGAATAATTTATGAATAATATATAAATATAATATGAATATAATAATTATAATATCATGATAATTTTATTTGCAATGTATAATTATTACATGGACTTTATCATATACATCTAAATATATATAAGATAAAGAATACCTTTAAATTATTTTATTGCTAAATTACAACAAACCGATTGGTTGTAGGACATAAACCAATATCTAGTTCCAGCCACGTTAGCTGCATTTTTGTTAGCGTAGGAAGTGTCATTTGCTACTCGGTTTATGCATAAAGGGCTAGCTAAAGAGTTTATTATACTGATCATGGATCACAAAATTCCGCACCAAGCTGGTGACATTGACCAACAGATGGAGTCAGAATTCGGATATGACCATGAAAATCAGGTGAATTTAGTTGGTTTTAAATGTAACTGAAAATGGCTCACCGGCTTGAGCATGAATTTTCTGTTTCCGACAAGTTACTTTCATCCCAACTATGTTTGAAATGCTTCTTTGAAAGTTCGAACAAATTATGCATTACTTAACCATCGTATCTCCTCCGTCTTTGTCCTCAAAGATTCTGTACATAAACATATTCGTCATGTCTTACGCACGCCGTACTGTTTTGATCCTATGTTTCTTGGATTGGTCAGATTGTTCAAAAACGTGAGAATTGGAAAGCGAAATGTTTTAACATAGTATATGGCTCACATACACGCACATCTAATTTTAAAGTTTCAGAAAAAATAAAGAGTTTATTGTAAAAAAAAACTTAAACTTTACTCAATTTTATAATACTAATTTAAACTTTAAAAAGTGACTTTAAATTTGTTGTGAAACTAGCCCATTGTTAAGTTCTCTATTAGTATCACTGACATACTGCATCATATTAAAAGTTGTGTCATATGTTCAATTATTTTTATAATAATTATTTTATAATTTTAATAAATTTGAAAAAAAACCCTGATGACTCATCATCCATCTATTCTCCTTCTCCACCTTACTGTTTTGTGCTTGTTTTTAATTTTCTCTGAAGGTTTTTTTGGGTACCTCCGGCATTCCTCCAACTTGCTTGCTCTGTCAGGGGTGTGTTTCCCCTTATGTCTTGTTTGGTAACTAGTAATAAAGAAATGAAAATGGGAATACAACAACTTTTAGTTGTTTGGTTACTAGTAATAAATAAAATAGAAAATGACAAAATTTGAATGAATTTTAAACAATCCTGGACTGTTAGTCCTAGCGAAAGTGTGGGTACAAGCTGGAATAAAAAATTAGAAATAAGAGATAACATATATTATTATAATATTATCAAGTTATTATCAAAATATTATTAAAATATTACCAAGATATTGATTCTTATCATAATATTATCATTAAAATTACATATTATGATCTTTTATATTAATTTATTTAATAATATTATCACAAAAATTATCATTATCAGTTTTAATATTATCAAATGTTGATATAACTACTAACTTTGTTTAACACTATACCAAATATGCATAATCAGTAATTTCATTCATATTCTGATCTTTAACTTTTATTCTCATTCCTATTTTATCCTGATTCCTTTATTACTAGTTACCAAACTAGTATTTATTGTCATCTACTTCTTCCTCATTGTCTTCATCATCTAGGTAGAGATTATGTTAACTTCGCTACATAAAATGCTAATTTTTGTCTATATTGGTCTTTACTAGTGCTAAAGCCACAATGTAGTATTATGTGAAATATGTCATTCCTCTCTAAGAAATCTAGCTATGAATTTCATGTTTTAGGTGGTTTTATAGTACCAAACAGCTTTGACACAAAAGTCTTTGCATTGAGATTTTAAAGTGGAAAACTATGCAATTTTTCAACAATTTTATTCTGCAACAAAGAAAAGGAAGCTGAGTAATTAATATCTGAAAAGAAAACTGATAAATGAGTATTTTATTGAGCTGGGAAAGATTTGACTACCTTTTTCTCGTTTTTAATGTGGCTGTTTAATACCCGATTTTGTTAATCATAAAACATAGGTCAAAGCTTGATAAATAGGTTTGTAGCTGACAAGGTTGACTTTGCCTCTGAATTCTTGAGTGAAGCTAGTAAGGAAAATTTGTTAAAATACAACAACTAGGTTTGATGGGCTTATAGCCTTACTTTATGATGATGAAGGAGCATGGCGATTGAAGTTGGGCCCATAAGATTGATGACTAAGAGGAGAGAAGAATATATTGAGGAAGAGTCCATTAGGAATTTTCTTTTTCTAAATTTATTAAATTATAAAAAATTACATGGAAAAAATTTGAACACGTGGCGATCATGTGAAGAAACCATTAATTTGACGTGGCAATGGAAAATTTAAAGTAAGGTTATTTTTGCAATGAATTGAAAGTTCAGGGATTTTACTGATATTTTTTTAAAGTTCAGACTAGTATTGTAAAATTGAGTAAAGTTTGAAATCTTTTTATAGTTAACCTAAAAATAGAAGTACCATTTTTGAATGTCTTTTGAGTGAATATAATTTGGGATATAAATATAAGCTAATGCATGTTTCTTTTTGAAAATTAAAGGTGAAGCTACAAATTAAAGCAAGAGTGTGTTGGTGTGGTGACGATTTTTTATAAAAAATACAGTTTGACAATGATTATTGTGTCATTAGCCGTTTACAAGTGAACGGAGAAGTAAAGAGATTCATAGCCTGAGACAAAGACAAGTCAGCTATCGTGTTTAAATCCACATAGAAGTAGAAGAATTTATGATCTTAGATACAACCCTACCAAAACATGTATTGTGTGTTTTTAAGAAGAAATAGTTTCATTCACAAGTCCTAAATGATAAGAGATGGACATCACCTGGATAGAGTAAACACACCAATAAAAGAAATTAAGATAAAAAGGGACATATAAAATTACGTGGTTAACAAATATGGAGAAAACTATGGGCAAGAATAGAAAACTTTCTACTATAGAAAACAAAGATTACAAGAGGAAGATCTCACAATCCACGCTAAGAATTAATACACAAGGTTATGGAAAGAGATTTAGGATGTGGAGAACCTTAAGGGAAGGTCTCCTCATATAGCCTCAAACGAGGCTTCCGATTCCATTCACTTCCAATGTGGGATAAAAACTAACAATCTCCCACTTGGAGATTTGATTGAGAATCAATCAATCTCCTGACCTTTCTTTCTATCTTG
The DNA here is from genome assembly GCA_027478495.1 of Erythroxylum alaternifolium. NCBI lineage: Eukaryota > Viridiplantae > Streptophyta > Magnoliopsida > Malpighiales > Erythroxylaceae > Erythroxylum > Erythroxylum alaternifolium. The sequence goes on along the minus strand of JANIIA010330834.1, from coordinate 8,051 downwards.
CCATTACTCTATTGTCTATGTCTCTGTCAAGACATACAATGATCTACACCATATGAATTTGTCAATGATGATTAGTTTTATTAATGCATCCGCTAGGTTCTCTTTTGTGTGAATTTTCTGCCTGTTCATTCTTCCACCTTTCACTATTTCATAAACAAAATAATATTGAACTCCTATTAGTTTAGTTTTGGAATGAAAAGCTAGATTCTTTGCAATATGCAAGGCACTTTGACTATCACAATTCAAAGGAATTTTCTCTTATCGATGCCCAAGCTACTCCAAAAATATTTTTATCCATATTGATTCCTTGCAAGCTTATATAGCTGCCATATACTTAGCTTATGTTGTAGATAGTGCTAAAACTATTTGTAGTTTAGACACCTAGCTCACTGCTCCTCATGTAATTATAAACACATAGCCTATAGTGAATTTTCTTTTATTAGGATCATCTACAAAACCAAAATCAACATAGACTTTGCCAATAAATTAAAATCCTTCGTAATATAGAGCAACATCTGAGGTCCCTTTAATATATCTTAGGATCCTCTTTACAGCCCACCAGTGTTCTCAACCAGGATTCGTCATGTAACGACTAACCATTTCTACTACATATGCAATGTCTAGTCTTGTGCAAATCATAGTAAACATTAAACTTCCCACAGTTGATGTATATGGTACTTTAGACATCTACTTTCTTTCTGCTTCACTGTTAGGGCTTTTACTTAAAGATATCTTGAAATTAATAGGAATAGTGGTAGAGATTGACTGACAATCTTGCATATTGAAGCATCACACGTTTTCTTTAAGTAGTTCTTCTAGGAAAGACAAATCTTTCTGTTATTTCTGTCTCGGTAAATTTGCATCCCTAGAACTATATTTGCTAGTCATAAATCCTTCATTTCAAACTTTGAATCTTTGATGAGTCCTTGGCTCCTTTTACATACTTAATGACTTTAATGTTCCAGAATAAATTATTGTCTTGAACAATTAAAGGAAATATATGTTCACTAAAGAACTTATTGATCCAATTAATCATTTTCACCAAATGAAAATTGTATTATGGCTTAATCAACAACCATTGCTACATTAGAACTTTCCAATCTTAAAATGATATTATTCTAAGTAAAATAAATTAACAATAATAATCAAACAATTTTAACCAAGTTGTAGAATTAAAGTTATTTCTGGTACCACTGTTGGAAAATTGGGCCATGATCTAATTCTATTTACAATAGAATAATTATGAAACTTTTTTGTATTTAATTTCTTGAAAGCCAATATCACTAAAATTTTATAAAATGATTAACGTATAAATCATAATAAGCATGATCTTAATTCATATTTTATTCTGAAGCTTGATCATATTCTTATCGTGTCCTTTAAACTATTTCAAAATTGACTCATCTCAACCACTGTAGCCACACAAGTACCCTATCTCTAACGATATCCATTGAACAAGTTGAGAAAACTTTTCAACTGCTGCAGAGAGAATTAGTCAAGAAATGGTAGCTCCATTAGAGCTTAAGCCTATTTTTAATAGTTTTAGACCCTTTAGTAATTTAATTGAAATTAAATTCTTATTTTAATTAAAATTTGTTTAGAATTACAAATAATTATGACCATATACTAGTTATGCCTAAATAAGATCCAATATCTTATATTAATCCTTATGTATTAAATATTTCATATTTAATCATAAAGTTTTTCAAACTTTACAATCAAATCTAACTTGATTAAAGTATCTTTGCTCTCTTCAACCTGTTTTTTAAGTGTAACCAATTAGGTTCCTAAATATGTTGACAATCGATAAAAATTATAATCCTAAATAATATTTAGGGTTAGATAAATTAAACTCCTTTAATTTATCTTTAATTCGTTAATTAAAAATTTATATCTATAGATCAAGATTGACGTCTAGCAATACATCATGACTGCTCAAATATTGAAAAATGTCAAAGTTGTTTTGACTAACCTTTTTGTGTATGATTTTTCTGTATAATTTAATCCTTTCATCATATAATGTTTCAATTAAACATAGAGTATGAAATTAAAGTCTACTACATTTTGAGTCTAATCATATTAGTTATCCATTATTAGCTAGTGATTAAATTAATGATATTTGTAAACTATTTACAAAGCGTTATTCTACCTTGGGCAAGGATTTCTAAAATCAATACTAATTAAAAACTTTGAAACATTCTCCCTAATTACTTTATAGTGACGAATCATATCTTGATTATTTAACTACCTCCATTTATTTTATACTACATCCAATGACTACCAACTAAACTACCCATGATTAGGATAGGTCATAATTAGTATCAAAATATAACAATCCTATACAAGATAAATTTGAAAATCCCAAGTCAAAGGGTCTCTTATACCACTACAACAGAAGGGACTTTTAGGGACAAAATATTTCATCACTAAAAGTCCTAAAATCATCGTTAATACTAACTAGCGACGATTATTTTTGTCATCAAAGTCATTGTCAAATCCCTGTAGGAAAAGGCTATGTTTTCACCAAATCGTTAATAATTGTTTTCTGCTATGACTAGTTTTCATAGAGAAAAGTTATAAGCCATAATTTAGACGCTTTGTTTTAGTCGCTAAAAGTTATTAGATACATTTCTAAAAGCATAGGTAGCTAATAACTTTTAGCTACAAAAACAAAGCGTAGCCAAAACTTATTAGTAATGTTTTAAAAACATATCCAAAAATTTTTAGCTATGTTTTGAGAATCATATCCAAATAAAAACATAGCCAAAAGTTTTTAGCTACATTTTGAAAATTTTAATACAAATTATAGCTAAGTATTATATCATGTGAATTATAATTATTGGTGAAAATTTTAACCTATGTTATTACATGTAATATTTATATTTTTGTTATATAATTTATTATACAAAAATATAATAAAAATAATAAAAAATTAGAAGCATTTTATATAAAAATATCATTAAATTTGATCATGTACAATATGTTAATTACAATTTTAAAAAAAACTTATACAGAAAATAAAAATTACAATTAATCTTCACTGTTTACATAATTTAGGCTAATTAAATTTTTGACGTACTTTTCGAGCTTGGTCAACTTTTGTGAATTATGTTCTAATCTAGCCTTAAACGACTAGTTTTTCTCTTCAAGATGGTCAACATATGTTGGTCTTGATGATGATGATGCAGTTGGCTTAGGTGTAAACCCAAGACCTTTGATGTAATCGGATTGTGTCCCAAGCACCTTGTTGCAAATGTCATTTACATTTGGCTCATTTTCTTTAGACATTGATGTTTGTAACAACTCCTGCATCTTATTCTAAAATTTTGAAAACAAAATTAATATTCAATTCAAATATTATTAGTTAGTAGTACATAAAAGATAAACTTAAAATTTAAACAAACATTTATACTTACACAATTACTGTGCAGTTCTTCAGACATCCAACTTTCACCTTCCTTATACTGTGTTAGTTTGTAGAGTGTGGTCCTATCATATTCTTCTCTATATAGTTCCTTCTGACTTTGTTTTATGGAGAAAAATACAAAACAGAATAAATAATATTGTGCTTACTGATATAATTATAACTTACAAACAAAGAACTTACATATTCATTTCGCACAACAATAAATGATTTGGAGCCTTGGTTGTAAGAATTTTTCATTTTTGTCTCAGTTAACTTTGGCTTTCTCACACTGTTCCTAAATAAAGAAAAGAAATAGTCATTAAATTGTGTAATAAGATTAATGGAAGCAAATGTGAAGAGAAAGAAGATAAACCTTAATAAACCTTAATGTTGGTAGAGGCTCAATAATTACACATTTGTCTCCAATTTTATAAAAATATCCATTCGGGAACATGTCTCCTTGCCTCCTCATCTAAACGAAAAGATTTGTATTATTGATGGAGTCAATATTGACAATCCTTGATTCTTTGTTTGAATAGTGAAGTACACGGTTTGAAACATCAGGTTATCGATATCGACTATATTCGGCTTCATCTATGAACAACAAGTAAAAGAGATATAAATCTATAAATAAGTAAAACAATATTGAATATGATTAAATAAAATGAATTTTTCTGAAAAATTTATCCAAAACATTTTCCAACAAGTAGACTTCCTTCAACTGCTTGGAATGTTTTAGGCAAGGCAATTCAGTCTTGGTAATTACCCCCAACTCATTGGATAATTTTATCGATTGAATCTTTTCTATAAGACAACCTTACGAGGTATTAATATGTACAACACCTTGCTGTTCATTGCAACATTCATTTGTTGCAATTCACAACCTTTAGTTTTACCTCTACCTCTTATTTTAATGGCAATATTGGAACCTCACAACAAATGAATAATAGTAAGAAAATATTTATTAAACATGTAAATATATATTTGAGTCTAAGTCTATTTATAGGTATTAAAGATTATCAAACTTACAAATCCCTCAGTACTAGTTGAGGCAAATAGAGGTTGTTGCTAATTGACTTTGTTGGTAGATGAAGTCGATTGTTTATGTTGGTTAGGATTTGATTAACCTAGTTGTTGTGCGGGAGGAACAATTGTGACACTAGCCACCTTCATCCATTTTCTTTCACTAGGTGTCATTATATTAGATATCTATAATTCAAACATCAACAATATGGATAAACGTAACTTAAACATCAACAATATGCATTAACATATATGACTATATTTATGTTCTCATATGGCCATGTATCTTCTTGCATGACTACGTATCTTCTTACACGATTGTGTGTCTTCTTATATGGCCATATAGTTTTTTACATGGCCTTGTAAGAATATACGTGGCCATGCATGATCGTGTAAATACTTATTTGCTTTTGTTAGATACCAAAACATTAAAAAGAAGTCTACTTAATTTTAATGTACACGCTTAGTTAGCCTCGTTTTAAGTATCTTGGCATTCATATTATTACCCCAAAGATCACCTTCAAATATTACCAAGCTTTTTTATGCATTAACATAACTCAAACATCAATAATACATTTCAAACAATATAAAAAACAATTTTATTACCTTTAATTATCATGGTTAAGATCTTGAAAATCATCATCATTAATTACATTATGATTCAACTCTTCATCACTATTATATTTGGCCAAAGTATCATCATTGTCATGTAATTCATCCTCAATATAGTCTTCCTCACTTTCTACGAAAAGATTGACTTATACTTTATCCACTTGTACAATATTAGAATTAACATCTCTCCTATGGAATGATGATATATCTGCATCTTCTATTTGAATGGCTTTATTATTCAGCTCTTATTCAATCTCTTAATATGATTCATCACCATCTTCACTAATTAGACCATTATTCCTTTCATAAAAATCAAAGAGATTTAGATGTTGAAACTTTTGAACAACCTTCCAATTAGTGCCTAATATAGTGTCATTGAGGTAGAAAACTTGCTTTATTTGACTCACAAGGACAAAAAGGGTAATTATCATACCTTTTCTTACTAACATTGATTCTAGTAATATTGCCATTCACTTTTATGTCACCAGGATGAAACCATTTGCACTTAAATATAACAACCTTTTTATCCTTGATGTAATGCAACTATATTATTTCTGAGATAACACTGTAAAAGTCAATATCGTAATGTCATCCCCAATAACAACCCCACAATTTTGGCTTCTAAGTAGATTGTCTCAATTTTGTATCTGAAATCTAACTCCATTAATACTACAACCTATATATTTTTTCCCACACATATGAGGCCCACATGCCAAAACATATACTGTTATTGTCACCTCTTGCATATTACGATTATTTCATCGTATCATCTGTAGGACAAAATATAATTAGAAGTTAATATGATACACAAATTTTGATAAGTTCATAATATTTTGTTAATAACTTACTCGAGTCCTAAACCATAATGAGAATTTAATCTTCTGTCTTTCTTCAACATTAACAATTCCTTTGCTTCGAATCGAATTTTTGTGCTCTCTATTTAATTTTCTATTTAAAAAAATTAAATAGAGATAAGGAAATATAAATTGAACCACAAAATTTGAATATGAAAATTTGAATCAAAAGTAATATAAATAATCTATACATATATATATCAACTTCCTCGTAATTGTTCAAATATATAAATGGCCAATTTCAAGTTCATCTTTAAATCCATATATTTTTTGACACCATGTGGCCTTACTGTTTGGGAGAAAAATAACAAGCGACCATCTTGATCAAAATCAAAGTTACGTTCTTATCTATTAAGTTACTTTTTGGGATAAAATTGATAAGCCACCATCTTTAAGTCGAGCTCTATTACATACATAGTATTTAAGAGATCATAAAAACCTAATCAAAATATAAAACATTAATAATTGTTATTAACTAATAACTTTAGAAAAACAGTAGAAGTTAATATAAATTATCATTCAATGGGGAACATCCATCGAAATTGAACCTGTCCACAAAGTTTTGCCTTGTATGATAAGTGTATTGTCAAATGCACTATAACATAAAAAAAAAGATGGGGGAATACTAGTTCTAGCTTACACATAATCAAAGGCATGTCTTTTTCTATTTTCGTAAGCTCTTCTACTTTCAGTGTCTTACAACATAATTGCTTAAAAAACTTACCCAATTGACCCAAAGTTACGAACACATCCCTTAACAAATACCCACATATTCCAACAGAAAGTAATCATTGTAGAAGTATATAACAATTATGGCTTTTCAACTTTGATATCTTTCTCTTTTTAACATTAACACAACAGGCTATATTAGATGCATACCTATTAGGAAACTTGACTGATTTAAGAAATTAGCACAAATTTAGCTTCTCCTTTTTTGACATATTGTAATAAGCAGGTGGAATGATGTATGACCCATCATCTCTTCTTTTCAAATGCAAATCTTTTCTTATATTCATGTCTTTTACGTCTAATCTAGCCTTAATTGTGTCTTTCAATTTGCCATCAATTCCCATCAAAGTTCCTAAAATATTCTCACAAATATTTTTTCAATATGCATCACATTAAGATTATACCTCAATAGTAATTATGTCTAATATGGAAAATTATTCCAATTGAGCTCATTAATACTTTGCTTTCTCTTTCTATTATTTGGGTGTTTTCTAGGAGTAATGTCACCCAAATGTGATGGTTGGTAAACCACATCATCACCAAACAAGTGCAAAGGAGCTTCACCTAATTCTTCTTTGCCATTAAACAATTTGCTTCTTTGCAATCTATACCTACGTTCCAAGTAACGACGATGTCCCGTATGACATATTTTACTTCATAGCCTCATTGAATGAGTTTGATGGTTACACACAGGATAAGCCATATAGCCTTTAGTATTCTATCTAGACAAATTTCTAAAAGTTGAAAAACCATTTATAGTCCACAAAACAGTCGCATATATTATAAATTTTTCACCTGCAACAACATTGTAAGTTTCTAATCTAACCTCCCATTGATGATTTAAATCCTTAATTAGTGTTTGCTTGTATACATCGATATCCTTACAAAGAGTAGTAGGTCCTAGAATAAGTAAAGACAATAATATAAAATGCTTCTTCATACACTTCCATGGAGGTAGATTTTATGACACTATAATTATTAACCTTATGCTGTAAGAAGTACTCATATTATTGAATGGATTAAATTCATTTGAGGCTAAACCAAGTCAAATATGACGACAATCTTATGCAAACTATGGAAACTTTCCATCAAAGTCTTTCCATTTTATTGAGTCTGATGGATGATATTTAATATATAATGTTATCATCAATGCATTTCTCTTTATGCCACCTCATATCTATGGTTGTTTTTGTTGACATAAAAGCCTTTGTAGTCTTCGTTTAATAAGGAAGTATCTCAAGATTTTATTCAGTATCTTTTCCCTTTTCCATCATCCACTTGCCACTTTGATGTTGTAACATCCCGTTTCCAGAGAACGGGTCGGACCAGAGAAACGGGTCCAAGTGTGGAAAACCAGAGGAATTAGAATAGCACATCTCATGCTCATGCATCTGTGAACAGTGATAAGTGCATATAAAAAATTTTAT
>JANIIA010330727.1:0-21204 GCA_027478495.1 Erythroxylum alaternifolium | reverse complement strand
CACTCCCCTGCCAGTATGACCCCTCGTGCTAACAATGCGAGGGAAGATTTTAGGACTCCATAGTTTTTGTGACTTCATTAATTTCGATAATAATTTGGAAACTATTGTGGATATTGTCTATGATATGAGTTGCATGTATGACAATATTATTAGATGTTTAAATTTTGAATATTATAAATGATGTTGGATATTAAGGATATTTATAAATTTTTTACATATTATTTTAAATTTTATTCATCCCATTTATTATTATAATAATATGAATGATGTTGCATGTTAAGGATATTTATAAGTTTCTTTAATGTTTTTGGAAAATAAAAATAAAATTGAAAATGTATTCAAACTAAAAGAAAAATCCGTTCCTAAATCCGTTCCGAACAAAAAGAATTTCGTCCCCAATTCTGTCCCTAATTCCCTCCCCAATTTTGTCCCTAATTCTATCTCCAATAACCACATGTCCGTCCCTAATTCCCTCCCCAATTTCGTCCCTAATTGCATCTCCAATAACCACATGTTCTTCCCTAATTCCCTCCCCAATTTCGTCCCTAATTGCATCTCAAATAACCACATGTTCGTCCCTAATTCCCTCCCCAATTCCGTCCCTAATTCCATCTGCAATTACCACATGTTCGTCCCCAATTCTGTCCCAAATTCCGTCCCTAATTCCGTCCCTAATTCCATCTGCAATTGCCACATGTGCGTCCCCAATTTCGTCCCTAATTGCATCTCCAATAACCTAATTCTGTCCCTAATTCGGTCTCCAATTCCGTCCCAAAATAAATACAATTATTCGATTGGTATCTATATTGCAAATAGTGTTTGGGATGGATTTTTCGGTTCCTGTGTTTTGGGGACGGATTAAATTTCGTCCCTAAGATTTGTGACCAACCAAATACCGACGGATACATTTCGGTGTGAAAATCTGTCCCTGTTTTTGTTTGGAACCGAAATTGAGATGGATTTAGAGTTTTTTTTCTGTTCCTAAATCTGGGTTTTCTTGTAGTGTTGGCTCATTTTGATGGACTTGTTAAAGATTTAGGCAGAAAACATAAACCAACCTATCCTATTGACATATGGAGGAAAAAAGAATAAATAATAATTTATAAAGATACATGGAACACAAGCAAATAACACAGATACAAACACTAGTTGTTTTGCTTAACATAAGGATTGTGAAGGAACAAATGCATACCTTTTATCAGTGACTCCACATCTTTCCACCAGTGACGGATAGGAGGAATCTTGTGATGATTTTACCCTAAATAGGTCGATCAAAGATCAGTAGAAGCAGAAGAATGCATGTTCTTTTAGCGCTCTTCGATAGTTAACGCTTCCTACGACTACCCTTGCTACGTTATCATTTTCTTTAACTTTTAGCTTGTCACTGTGTCTATCACAATGTCGTATTGGCTTGGTCCATGTTTGTTTAGCTTCTACGATATGTAGGAGAAGCTCTTGAATTTGTGTATTTACATTCATATTATCTCAATTAATTTCATTTAATTTTTCAAAAAAACATTGAATTTACTTTCAGAGGTAAAGTTAAAAATTACTGTTGATTTGGATAATATACAAGGATAATTATCATCAGTTAGACTGGATAAATATACAAGGATAATTATGAGAATAAATATATAAGGAGAAATATCATTTGTTACATTGGATAAATATACAAGGATAATTATGAGAATAAATATATAAGGATAAATATCATTTGTTACATTTGGATAAATATAAGAGGATAAATGTCGTCTGTTAAATTAGATAAACATAGGAGTTTGTTAGAGTATTTCTTAGAATAGAATTATGTTTAAAGTGTAATTGTATCTTTATATATTGCCTCTATATGAGAGAAAAATGTAGTGTAATTTTTACAAAAAAAAAATCACTGCTTAATGTGGTATCAGAGCAGTCTCAAATTAAGCTATCATTAGTGTAGCTATCTTTAGAGAAATTCTTCTCCAGCCCACAACCAATCCACTTCTTTGGACCTTTGGTGATCCTTGAATGTTCAGCTTAGCAAAAAATTGAGAGGTCTCTTCTTCAACCTGCTTCTTCTGAGTTTTTTGTTCAGTCTTGCTACCCTTTGTTGCACCTTTTTTTTTAAAGTTCCATATTTTTGTTCTGTAGCCACCCTTAATCTTTAAAACCTAATTCGAAAAACCAAATGGATTCTTGAGGATCTACGAATAACCTATCAACACAATGAATTATCATCTAACAAGAACATTCTACTTTTCTATTAAGTATTATACTCGATGAGATCAATTACTCATTATAGTCTTAATTTGTGAAGATGCGAATCAGAACACGTAATAAGGTTGGATATCTTATTACGACAGTAAAAAAACTTGCATCTACCGACCAAAATGTTGAGACATGGATTATTGAAAATAAAAAATTTAAAAGTTGGGTTAATGATTTAATGATCCGTTGCTGATGCAACAATTTATTCGTCTTCCTACTCTCAGAAAAACATAGAAGGCTGTGTCAAAAAATTTTTGTGATGGATATGATGAAACCCATCTCTTTGAATTGAATCAAAAACAACTACACAAGATGGTACATATTATCAACATACTTCAATGAATTTGTGGCTATTTTCAGGAAATTGCTTATAGGTCCATAAGAGGGGATGCTAATTGGCTGTGCGAGGGAGTAGCTCCTTTGGTAAGAGCAATAGCTACAAAACTCCTAGGAGTTTCTAAAGGGCTATAGGGGTGGGTGAATGGAATCTTCGTGGTGGTCGGAAGAGTTTCAGGGAACAATGATGGCGAAAAAAGAGAGCATACAAACCTCTATTAGCAAGCACAACAGAGGCGGAGTGAAAAACTAATAAAGGTACAAACTAGCAAAGAAGAGGGAAAAGAAGACAATTTTAGTGGCTAAAGGCGAAGCTTACGAGATTTTGTACAAGAGAACAAAAAATTTCCAAGTTAGCACGAGATAGGGCACATAAGACGAGGGATTTCAACCAAGTTTGTTATATACAAAATGAAGTAGGGCAGGTACTCATGGAGTCCTATGTCATCAAGACTAGATGGTAGAGATACTTTTTTGGCCTGTATAATGAAGGCATCTTGAACAACATGGAGTTAGGTGGCCCCCATGTCGGAGCATTTTTATAGCTTGTAGTATCCTATTTTTGCATACTAAGGGTTAGAACCCTAGATAACAGTACATGAGAAATACCATTGAGGATTATAAGGTGCATTGCATAATCATGCATATCAGTAGCATACACACACGCGTGAATAGATTTTTATACACATTGCAATGACTGTTTATGCAGTCATTTGACATATTCTGAGGTATAAATAATTTTTAATGTGATTATTATGCGAATAGTGACTGTTATATATTAAAAATTGATTTGGAGAATTATTTTATTGATTTAGAATTTTTGTGAAATTTGACATATTTATGAGATTTAGAGTATTTTTTGGACTAAGAAAAATGTCAAGTGGTAGGACAAATTAATACATAGCAATAAAAATTGACAAGTGACATTAGGATTTAATGATAAGTTCCATAAAAAATTTGGGGTGACAAATAACTTAGAGATTATGAGATAAATGGACTAGTTATTAAGAGACATTAGGAAACCACAATAAAATGACAAGGGAAAGTGACAAGTGTCATAACACTTTCCACACACCACTCACGATGCTTTCTTCTTTGCAAGTCCATCTCTTCTTTCATTTTTTCACCAAATGCTCTCTTTTTTATTTTCTTCTCTCCATCTCACGACACACTCACCAACCCTCACGATTTTTGATTTATACCAAACTCTTTCATTTTGTTTCTCCAACAAAATTCTATTATCTTCTTTATGATGATGAAACCCATTTCTATTCTCATTTTTGTCTTGAAATGGTGATGATCGTGTAATGTTTAGAGAGCTAGGTTAACCCCAAGATCTTGAGTTTTGCCACCATATTTCACCTTATCTCTACAACAACTAGTTTCCTTCACCTTGTTGATGAAGAACCCAACTATTCCACCCTCCATGATGATCGTGTGATATAAGGAATTAGGGTTTCTTGGAGATTTTGAAAAAGCTTTATTGAATCAAGTAAGAACATACTTGATCTTCATAGGTAGTTTTAAATGAAACATATATGGTGATTGTTTTGAGATTAAATGATAATGAAAATGGAGTTGATTTTATACTACATCATGGATGAATAAATGGACATATTCATGTCATATTTTTTGTTTGTGACGAGTAATAGATTATGGAATGTTATAGTGTTAGATTGATAGTAAAAGGGTGATTGGAAAGTGATGATTGTCGATGAAGGCATGAATATTTATTAATGTTTTTTTTCATATAATGGCAAATAATAGATTATGTATTGGTTTTATAAATGATTAATAATGAAATTGGTGTTTAAAAGAGAGTTGATAATTGATGAATAAAGAAATGTGTTTATAACCTAATTTTGTGTATCAGATTAGTCCAGAAATGTAAACGAAGGAATGATATAAATATGTTCTGTTTTGAGTATATGAGAAATTTGAGTTATAAGTTGTCATGTGAGAAAATAGATTAAGCTTTGAAGTTAAAGAAAAAGCATGTGTAGTGTCTTGAAAAGAGAAGAAATAAGATGATAGTTTAAAGATAAAGTGAAGTTGATAATGAAATTAAATGTGTGCTAAAATATTTATGAATGTATGGATACTTAGATGTCCTGTTTTTGAATATAAAATGAACAATGATTTACAATATGTTTCAAGAATATTTTTGAGTTAAAAATGAGCTAAAAATGAAAAGGAAATGAAGTAAAAATGATTAATTGAGCCTAAGATGGTTTGTTTGTAACATATAAGAGTTAAAAATCTAGAAAATTGGAAATGTATGTGAATGTGTAAGAAGTGTTGGTTAATGGAAAAAATGAGCAAAGTTTAATAAACCTTAGTACAATCAAGATGGAAACTAGATGATCATGTAATGAAGCAGGTTTAAAGGGCCTGTAATCTGGAAAATTCAAGTGTTTGATATGTTTTTGAGTTTGAAGCATTCGTACAAAATTTAGGGAAAATGATAGTGCACAATCGTGGCCTTAGGTACACGATCGTAGCTAGGTTAATTAGCTTATGTCATGATCGTGGCACCCATCCATGATTGTGACCAGTTGCAATGGCTTCTATTATGATCATGGGAAGGATCACCATGATTGTGGGCTAGCATAAAACATGAGATGTTGTCTTTTAAGTGATATTTGAAACAATTAATGATAAGGTACTTTCCTATGGAGCAATTAGATTTGAATAAAGTTTGACATGAACTTGGTTTGATATGGAATATGTAGATAAAGTGTTAGATATGTTTGGGTTGTAATTGAGAATATAACATAGTGAATGGATTATTGATATCAAGTGTTTGGAATCTAGAGATTTAGAGATGATGAAGGAATAAAAGTGTTCTTATAAATGCTAATGTGATTAAAAAAAGATGAGTAATGTGTATTAAGTAAGATCGAATGAGAACTTGAATATTATATGATCATATGATGCTATAAAAGAATTGATGAATTATTGAATTATGATATTAGAATGACCAAGTTCTTTGAGCTATGAAACTAAGTGCAAGCTTGATATACACAAAGGAAATGATGTTTAAATGATCAACATATGTGAATAAAAGAAACATACCCAGAATAGTCAAATTGAGCACGTATTATACATTACACATATATATATGTATATGATTGAATGTGATTGTAGGTTCCTATATGATAACTTTTAATATTTTTAAACCTTGATATTTTTGCAAGTGCACATGTTGTTCGTGTAGTACCTAAGGTGTCGATCCCACGAGGAGGAATAATCTAATCCTAAAATCTAAGGCTTAACTCAAATTTGCAATAATTCAAAATAAACAACTAAGGTAGAAAATTATTCAATCAAGTAATCAATTTCAACAATTAAATTTGAAATTATAAAAACAAGATAACAGTTACACAACAAAATCAAGAATCAACCTAGGAACTACCAATTGAGAGAAAGGGATTTTAATCCGACCTTAATGAAAACTTAATTGATTATAAAATTATTGAATTATTAGGTCTAAACTGTCCTAGGGTGGATTACTCTCTCTCGAGTTATAATCTTTAACCCTAATTTATAAACCCTAATTAGATTATAGAATTATAGCCTCTCGATTCATAATTTACCCAAAACCTAAAATTTTCTAATAACCTACTGAAAACCTATGCACGATCTCTTGTTACACAATTATACTAGTTTGATTCAATTCTTAATCTACTAAACTACCTAACTCTCGCTAGCATAATTTAATGATTTTCACTCGACTCACCCTCTCAATTTGTTATCAAATTATGAAGTGCAAAAATTGAATCACAAATAATTCAATAAAAATGTAATAAATCAAATGTCATTAATCGCAAAGACAAAATTCCTGAAGATGAGTTTAGACAAATATCAACATTTGACAATCCTATTCTCAACGATTATCCCAATTTTGTACATCAATAAAATTGAAATAAAATTAGAAAATACAAGTGGATCGGAGTGATGAAGGCAACAACAGTGAGAAACCTCATATTCTCGGAAGTATTTCACGTAGGCTTCGTCTCTGTGTCTCTCTTCCTTCATCTCCTTCCTCAATCTCTCGGATGTGGCTGATGTAAAAACTCCTCCTCTGTATTCTTCATGTTCTTTAAATACCTTGATAGCCCTAGGGTTTCTCTAGGATTGAAATGGTCTGAAAATTCATCGAAACTTTACGTTTTCACCTGTTTTCCCATCTGCCCGATGCAGGCCACGATTGTGGCTAACATGCACCCCTTTCTATCATATGCATGGCCCAAGTGCCAAGATCGTGGCCAGGATGAGAAAGAAATAAGTGTTCTCAAGTTTCGTTGAATGCCGGACATAGATCTGATGAAAGTGTGAAAAAAAGAATATGTACTGAATATATGTGATTGACTGCATATATGTAAATTCATGTATTTCATTATATGATATGCATGAACAGATAAAGATAGTTATGTAAAGCTTATCATGTGATTAAGATCCAGAGGCCATTATGTATAATGAGCCCGATATCCCCAACGGATATAGAACAATTATCAATGAGCCTAGTATCTATAATAGACACGGGATAGTTAAAAAGGCACTCAGTCACAACAAAGTAACAACTAAAAGTGAGTCACATGTGCATTGCATATATATAAAAACTGATTTTTATTTAATGAACGATTGAAATGAGATATGTACTATTCCAAAATTGAAATGTGAAATGATGAGCTAGATATGAATATGTGAATTGTCTGCGAATATGAATATGTGAATTGTTCTTTATTGATATGAGTGAGCCCATAGTTCCCTCACTGAGTTTATAAAACTCACCAAAATTGCATCGCTGTCTTTCAGGTTTAGGGGATTTCTAATTAGATAAAATTTGAGTATAGCCACTGCAATTGAATAAGAGATAGAGGTCAGGATCAGTTTGCACATACATATATCTTCAATCTTTTGGTATTAAGATTTGTTTTCCGTAATTGTTGAATATGTAAATATGAATTCTGTACAATGTATACGTTAATTCAGTTTGTAATAAGATTTATGACTAAACATGTTTTTTAATTGTAGTAATAAGCCTAAATGATTACTGGGATTTTAATGATGTGTTTAATGTTTGTGACATTTGTGGCTGGAAATGTTTATGAATAAAATAGGCTAAAAATGATTATTGATTTTTTGAATATGCATGTGATGTGTTAAAAAAATTTGCAATGAGTTGTATTTGACTGTCTTAACGTACCACTCTCGTAGAGTCTATTTTTAAATACCATTGGTACATTTGGGATTATGCCCTATGAGAGTGGGGCGTTACATAACTAGTCTCAGTGTGAAAGCGTCACAAGGGAAGAAATTACAAAGGCTTTGAGGGAGATGGAGAGCAGAAGGGCAATAGAGTCGAATGAGATCCCTATAGAGGTATGGAAGAAAATAGAAGTTGTCGGTATTGAGTGGCTAGTTCAGGTTTTTAATATGATCTTTGAGTCAGCCAAAATGTTGGATGAATTGAGATTGAGTAGGTTGATTCCAGTGAGTAGGTTGTCACAACTATAGAGGCATTAAACTACAAAGTCACATCATGAAGCTGCGGGAGAAGGTAATTAAGAAGAGAGTTCAGAGAGCAGCTTCTAAATCGGCCAACCAATTTGGCTTTATACCTGGTAGGTCCACGACAAAAGTGATACATCTCCTCCGTAAGCTAATGGAATGCTACAGGAAAAAAAAGAATTTGCATACGGTTTTTATTAATTTGAATAAGGCATATAATAAGGTTCCTAAGGAAATCTTGTGGAGGTGTTTGGAGACAAAGGGAATTCTTATGAACTCTATGCACGTAATTAAGGATATGTATAAAAGAGCAATGACGAGCTTACGGATGATAGGAGCAAACATATAAACTTTTTCTATTGGTATTGGGCTACACCAAGCTCTACCTTAAGCCCTGTTCTATTTGCATTAATAATAGATGAGTTTACCAAACATATTCAAGAAGAGGTACCTTGGTATATGTTATTTGCTGACAATATTATCCTCATAGATGAGACCAGGGAAGGGGGTCAATTTTAAGTTAGAATGTTGGATAGAAACATTAAAGAAAAAGGTTTTAAAATAAGCAGGACTAAGATGAAGTACTTAGAATGTAACTTTTTGGGAAGCCAGATGGTACATGAGATGGTCGTAGAAATTGCTATTAATGTCATACCATAAAAATCAAGTCTTAATTACCTCGGGTCTATCATTCAGCGTGATGGTAATATTGATTCCAATATAGTCCATCATATCAAATCTTGGTGGGTTAAATGGTCAAGAGCATTAGGGGTCTTATTTGATAAGAAGATTCCATTAAATGTTAAAGGGAAATTTTATAAAATGGTGATTCGACCAACTATGTTAAATGGGGCAGATTGTTGGCCTACCAAACATGGATATACAAGTAAGGTATTTGTAAATAAGATGCGAATGCTTCATTGGATGTGTGACATTACCAGAAGAGATAAGATTCAGAATCATATGGTGAGAGACAAACTACAGGTGGCTAGTATTGCTGATCAATTGCGATAGACTAGGCTTAGGTGGTTTGGGCATGTGAGAAGGACGCACCCTGATGCTCCTGTACGATGCTACGAGAAAATAACCCTTCATGACTACAAGAGGAGACGAGAAAGGTCAAACAAGAACTAAAGGGAAGTGATCAAGAAGGATATGATAGAGTTAACCCTTACCTAGGAATTGTCCAGAAATAGAAAATTTTGACGTGCTAGGATACTAGTAAAGGATATCCTTTAAAGTGTGTTAAAACATTTGTGGTAGCTATTGGGAGCCATTTACTATAAAGCTCTGATGATGTATCTACCGCTTAGTAAGTCTAACCCTAGTGTCCAATCTGTCTTTTCTAGTTGTAAGTCGTGGACAAGTCTTTCAATCCTATAACTTGGCTTTTAAGCTCTAGTGTATAAGGAAAGGTCCTTCAAGGCCATCTGATACCTTTGGATTGTTCATACTCACATGGCTACTGAGCAAGGATCCCTAACACAACTCGAGATATAAAGAGCCATACTTTGCAGCTTATCAAGTATTAGTAGATTTTGGCACTATATCAGGCATTTTCTTTTATTATATTTTATGTTATGTTATGTTATTTATTTTTAGTTTTATTTCTTTGCTCTTTCTTACCTGCATCACCTTTTTTTTCATGTCATGTCACATTTGTATATGGGTCTACCAAAAACAGCCTCTCTACTCTGTAGGGGTAAGACTGCGTACTATCAGACCTCCCTAGATCCCACAGTGGTGCGGGATTTGGACTAGGTGTGATGATAATGATGATCATAGGTCAACTTCTCAAGAAGGGACTATTGAAGGGGTAGTCCAATTACATTTAGTAATGGCTAGGCTTTATGTTTATATTTTCCTCAGTGGACTTAATTATGAATTTGTTCATCTATAGGGAGAAATCTCATGCAAAGATCCAAAACTTGACTTGAAAGCATATATGCATGTGTAAGAAGAGAGTATCAACAAAGATAGATAATGGGACGATCCCACTCAATCTCTAAACACTTAGTGTTACTAGCTAATTAAACTGACAAAGATCATCATCTGTCTCAGGAAAGAATCGCAAAATTCAACCCATTGGTAAGACTAACAATTTTATATGTGATTGTTATAGTGAAAAAGGTCATTCAAAAAAATGTTGTTAAGAAATTATTGGTTATCCTAACTAGTGGGATTTTTCAAAAACATAAAAGGTTGTTGGAAAGGCTATGGTGACAACTATGGATGAAGTGGAATCTAAAGGAGAGGAAACGTTAGTGCCTATGGCAAAT
This sequence comes from Erythroxylum alaternifolium, assembly GCA_027478495.1. Lineage (NCBI taxonomy): Eukaryota > Viridiplantae > Streptophyta > Magnoliopsida > Malpighiales > Erythroxylaceae > Erythroxylum > Erythroxylum alaternifolium. The sequence goes on along the minus strand of JANIIA010330727.1, from coordinate 10,828 downwards.
ATTGCTCATTCAGGTTTTATGGGTAAGGCAAACGCTTTCCCTATAATTTCTAGGAAAAATATCTAGATTATTGATATGGATGCATTTGATCACAAGATTAGAGATTCTAGCCAATTACAATCCATCAGTCCATCCCTTCAATCCATTGTTTCCACAACTGATGGTAATATGTGCTTTATTAGAAAATTATAGCCACATCATTTTTCAAACTTAAGTGATTCAGATTTTTATTATGATTTTTATAAACTTACAAAAAGACATCATGCTAAATAAAAGTTCTAAACCATTTGCAGTTATACATTTTAAAATATGGAGACTTGAAAATTTGCTTCATTGTCTAAGGCTAAATATTTTGTTATGTTCATTAATGAATATACACGTATGAGTTGGATATCACTACTTTAAAAAAGTGATGTTTCTATTACAATTCGAGAATTTCGCAACATGGTGAGTGCTCAATATCATAAACTAATTCAGGTTAATCAAATTGATAATGCCATATAATTTATGTATGCCACTCTTAAAAGTTTTTTGAATCAGTTTGGAATTCAACATCCGACCTTATACACTTATACTTCGTAACAGAATGGCTTAGCATAAAGGAGGAATAGACAGATATTATAGTGGTCCAAGCTTCTCTCTTTGCAATGAACATACCGCTTTTTTATTAGGGAAAGGTAGTAAAATATGTGATTTATCTTATTAATAGATTACCTTTTTAGATTTTAGCTTTTCAAACTTCTCAACAAAAAGTGTAATCCTTACTTTCAATTCCTCATCTCCACAACCTTAAACCTAGAGTTTTTGGCTATGTAATGTATGTTCATATCCCTACAGTCTTGAGAACTAAACTTGATCCTTTTGCAAAAAGATGTGTATTTGTTGGATATTCAGCTTTTTAGAAGAGGTATTGGTGTTATGATCCTCAAACTCAAAAATTGCATGTAACCTAAGATGCTTTTTTTTAGGAGTTAGAACTATATTATTCAGGGGCAGGATCAATAGAAAATGCTAATGGAGGGAATATGTTACAAGGCATATTAGGAAATGCAGAGAAGTGCTTAAAACTAGACGGAATTGTCAATGTTCTAGGCAATGAAAATGAGTTCTTAGAACTAGAAGAAGTTGATAACAATGGCAGCCATGAAGAACAACCTAGTAATATATACTTGAGTACTTTAACATCACTAACCCACAATTTGGAATATTCAAAATGGCAACTCTCAAATAATCTCAAGTCCAGTATCTAATAATTCTATAAATGAATTTTTTGTTCCTCTTTGGAGATATCTATAAAGATTGAATAAAGGTGTACTAAAGAAATAATATAAACTTGATCTTAACACCAAAGTCTAATACCCTATCAACAATTATGTTTCTACTAAAAAATTTTAGAGTCATATGCAGTTGTTGTTAATCCATTATCCAGTGTTTCTGATCCTAATAATATGTAGGAAGCTTTGAGTGATCCAAAGTGGACTAAGGCCATGAACGAAGAGACGGAAGCTTTGCAAAGGAAATCTACTTAGGACCTTGTTTCTTTACCTAAAGGAAAGAAAACAATTAGATATTGATGGGCATAAACTGTGAAAATCTAGGCTAATGGGAGCATAGATGGATATAAAGTAAGGAATGTTGTAGAGGGTTATACATAAAAGTATAAAGTGGATTACTAAGAGACCTTTGCACCAGTAGCCAAGACAGAAACAATCCGTATTCTCACCTCTATTATAAAAAATATAGAATGGTCCATAAAATAGTTTGATGTTAAACCTTTTTTCCTCAATGGGGATTTACAAGAAGAGGTATATATGGAGCTGCCACCAAGTGTGAATCTTGGTTCATCAAATATCAATAAAGTTTGCAAATTGAAAAAAAATCATTATATAAGCTTAAACAATTACCTAGAGAATAATTTGGGAGATTTTCAATGGCAATGAAAGCTTTTGGTTATAAGCAAAGTGGTACAGATCATAATTCGTTTATAAAACACATAGGAGGTAAAGTAATGGTTTTAATTGTGTATATTGATGATATGGTATTGATAGACGATGATTACGAAGAGATGGAGCTCCTATAAGAACATCTACCCACTATCGAGGTAGTAAGGACATATCAAGGAATTTCTCTTTCATAAAGAAAATATTTACTTGACCTTTTAACTGATACTAGAATGCTTGCTTGCAAACTAATTGAAATGCCTACGAAAATGAATAGTAATCTTAGAATTTTCCCACATCAAATTCCAACAGATATAAGGTGCTATCAATGTTTAGTTACGAGGTTAATTTATTTGTCTCATACTAAGCCGAATATAGCTTATGCATTAAGTGTTGTTAGTCAATTTATGCATCAACTAAGTAAAAAACACATAGATGTAGTATACTGAATCTAGAGGAACTTGAAAGGCTCTTTAAGAAAATGTTTGTTCTTCTCAAAGAATAGCACTTCCAATATTGAAGGATATAAAGATGTGGATTGGGTAGGTGATCAAATAATTAAAAAAACCACATCTAGTTATTTTACTTTTTTTGAAGCCAATCTTGCAATTAGAAAAGCAAGAAACAAAAGGTTATTATAGGGCCAAGTGCAGAAGCTGAGTTTTGAGGTATGGCTCAAGGAATATGCGAATTATTATGTATTAAGCATGTTCTATCAGATTTGGAATTCATCATACCAAACCTAATGAATCTTTATTGTGATAATAAGGCTACTATTAAGATTGTATAGAATCTTGTACTACATGATCATACCAAACATGTTGAAATTGACAGACGTTTCATTAAGGAAAAGTTAGATCAAAAGATTATTTAGTTTTTATGTCAAGTTTTAAGATCAATTTGTTGATGTACTTACAAAGGCAGTTTCAAAAAGGGTGTTTCATAATTTGATTGATAAGTTGGATATGTTGGATATTTATGCTCCAACTTAAGGGAGGAATATGGACATTGATTTGGATAATATAAAAGAATAATTATCATCTGTTAGAATGGATAAACATACAAGGATAATTATCAACTGTTAGAGTGGATAAATATAGGAGTTTGTTAGAGTTTTATTAGAATAAAATTATATTGAAAGTGTAATTGTATTTTATATATTACCTCCATATAAGAGAAGAATGTATTGCAAATTTTATAAAAATATCATTGTTTAACAGTTACTATTACAATATTATAAAATGTTATTACTTTTAACATTACTATAAATGAAACAAGTATCTAAAGCAGACAATATGAAATTCCTTTAGGTGTTTATATGAATCCTGACTTGCAAGATCACAAAAAATAGGGAGTAAGTGAATCAAACTAGATTTCAATTCAGATCTACCTTAACATCTAGAAGTCATATGCATAAGGGTTGTTGATTCACATTTCTTGTCACTAACTCCCTCAATGTTATAGTGTTAGGATTTGCCATCTTTTCTTCAACTTCTTGAAAATTAGAGTCCTGAACAATTGCTAGATCTATCTCAACTTTCACTTCTAAAAGTGAATGAGTGGTTCCTTGCTTAGTCTCTTTCCTTAAATGAAGCATTGACTTCTCATTTTCTTGATTAAATTACAATTCACCTGTCTGAGAAGAACGAGTCAAACAAGACAAGAGATTAGCAGTAAATTGTTAAATAATAATGGCACCAAATTTTGATCAGGTTATTGAAGTCCTCAAAATTAATTTCGATTCTCTAACTTTTTGTAGTAATTGTAGAACTAGTTTAATCTTAAGAAAACTAAAAAAATTTCTTAATTTCAATTAAGAAAACAACATGGGGATTATTATTAATTAACTAATTTAATAAAATTAACAAGGAATTAAAATAAATCATTTGATTATAAAAGTAATAAATTCAAGAGTGCTAAATTCTAATTCAAGTAAAAGATCTCATTTAATTGTAGCATTGATCATTTATCTAAGAAAAATTATTTTCACAATTCAAGCAATTAGTTTGAAAAATATTAAGATAGTCAATTATCAAAATTTTCTAATTTAATTGGTTAAAATTTAGCAGTCAAACTAAAACTTACCATCAATTGATTGAGTATGATAGCATTTCATATCAATTAAATAATAACAATTCAACTTAATTTTCTTATTTATAATAAATTAAACATGTCAATTTATAAATAACCTATTTGTTACTTGTGCCAATCCTTCATGACAATTACATATCTCTAAATTCATGAATAGATATAGAATAACCAACAATAAATTAATTTGTCATATCAATCAATATTAATTATTCATGAAATATAATAACACAAAACAATAAATATTTGAATTAAAACATGAATATAAGTTTAGAATAAAACCTCACAATATTACAATTAGAGTTTTAAGTCCTCTTGAATCAAAATAATTGGGTTTAGCAACATGTGATTTTAGTTCCAGCACCAAAAATAGAAGCAAAAAATGAAAGATTGAGAGAAAACTAAGAAGAAATGAAAAAGAGAATGTTGAGAAGCTAAAAGACATGTTTTCCTCTCCTTTTCCCACTCAAAACCTAGTCTACTTCTATCTTGCAAAAATCCCTATGTAAAACAAATTCAAGTCTCTACATAATAGTGATGAAAATAAGTTTTCTAATTAAACTCTAATTCTTTAAGTGAATATGATATTAGGAGTGATCTCGCTTTCTCTACTATTTACTTTTTTTTCAAAATTCATGATTTTAATCAATAATGCTCTAATTTGATGCAATATTCACTTTTATCTCCTAAAATAAAACAAACATTAATTTTCCTATTTAAGCACTAAAATATAGTCAAAACAAAAGAGATAATTTCAATCAATATATCTAAATAACATCTTATCAAATATGATACCTGACCAATCAAGTATTTACTATAATTCCTAGTGGCTAGGCTATAGCACTAATTCCCTTTTGTTGGTCCTTTATGTTTAGCATAAATACGCTTTACTATATCGAACCTTTTTGAAAAGCAAAAGCATACTATAAAATTAATTCCCTTTCGTTGGTCCTTTATGTTTAGCATGAATACGCTTTATTTTATCAAACCTTTTTGACAAGCAAAAGCATAGATTTTATTCGGTCCTAAGTTTTGATAAAAATATTAGCTCAACATGCCTCGTTTATGTTAAAAATTGTGCCTAAAAAAGTTGAAAAATAATTAAAAAAGTCAAGGATGGTTGGCCAAATCGCTAGCCATCCCACACTTCTCCTACCTATAAATAGGTAGGAGATGAAAGAGCAAATCACTAGAGAGACATGAGGTGAGAGAGAAAAAAGGAGAGAGACAAAAATATTATGTGTATTTTTGTGGGTATAGTTTTTCTCCTTGTAATTCTCCAATTTTCTTAGTAGTAATATTCTTCTATCCTTGCCCGTGGTTTTTACCCTTATTTAGGTGTTTTCTACATAAAATCTGTGTGTTTGTTCATTATTCCTTCATTCCTATTTAGCTACAAACCTACTCTAATCCAATCAACAAGTGGTATCAGAGCCAAGTGAGAAAATTATGATGAATTTTTGGGCGTAATTCATTCAGAGTTCGGATGAGCACAATAAAAGTTGGTGAACAATAACCACAAAAGGTGAAAACTGTTCATCTATTTATTTTTACATCAAACTGTGTAGTTTCTGTTATTCAAGTATACAATACTATTCATATGTATGGTACTATTCATACATTCGCATACTATTCACACATACGAGTAATAGTCATATATACGGTACTATTCATACATACGAGTACTATTCACGTGAAATAGTGGGAGCTAAATTTTGTTAGTGGTAGAAGCAATGATAGAAAAATTTGAGATTGAACAGTTTAATGGGAGAAATTTCTCACTTTGGAAGCTGAAGATAAAGGCAATCTTGAGGAAAGATAATTGTCTGGTGGCCATTAGTGAATGACCAGCTGGAGTTAAAAAAAAATAGTGGAATGAGATGGACAGGAATGCTATTGCAAATTTTCATGTGGCATTAGCAGATGGGGTGTTGTCAAGCATAGAGGAGAAGAAGACGGCAAAAGAGATTTGAGATCATCTCACAAAATTGTACGAGGCCAAATCACTCCACAATAAAAATTTTCTAAAGAGGAAACTATACACTTTACGTATGACAGAATCCACTTTGATGACGGAGAACTTAAATACTTTAAACAATCTATTTTCCTAACTCACATCACTGAGGCACACAATAGAGATAAGTGAACGTATGGAATTTTTACTCCAAAGTCTACCAGATTCGTATGATCAACTCGTCATCAATTTAACAAACAACACAGAAACTCTAGTCTTTGACAATATTGCAGCTACTATTCTGGAAGAAGAGAGTAGAACCAAAAGTAAGGAAGATAGGCTAGTAAATTCGTAACAAGCGGACACCTTGGCGGTAATGAGAGGAAGATCAATAGAACGTGGCCCAAGTGGGAGTCATAATTATGGTAGATCAAATTCTAGGAGTAAGAAGAATTTCAAGTGCTACAATTGTGGCAAGAAAAGGCACCTGAAGAAGGATTGTTGGAATGTGAATAAGAAAGATTCTATTCCTCAAGGAAATGCGACAAATACTTTAAATGATTAAGGTACAATGGTTTGTGAAGAGGCAACGACTATTGGACGTAAGAGAAGATTTGTTGATGTATGGCTTCTCAATTTAGCAGCTACTTTTCATATGACCACTCAGAGAGACTGGTTCCAATAGTATAAATTTGTCTCTAGGGGATCAATGTATAGCTGTAATGATCAAGCTTTGAAGATAGTTGGTATCGGCACCATCAAGTTAAAGATGTATGATGAGACAACTCAGACTATTGGCAAGGTGCAACATGTAGAGGGCCTGAAGAAGAATTCGTTATCTGTAGGATAACTGGATGGTCTCGGTTTCAAATTTGTGATTCAAAATAAGATCATGAAAGTGATTAAACGAGCACTAGTATTTATGAAAGTAGAGAAGATTGTTACAAATATGTACATATTGAAGGGAGTAACTTTGCAAAAAGGAAAGGAATCTGTTGCGGTGACTATTCCAAATGACAAATCTGCAATAATGTGACATAAAAAGCTTGGACATATGTTAGAATGAAGATACTTGTAGAGAAGAATCTATTTCCATGTTTCAAAAAGGTATCAATACCCTTCTGTGAGCATTACATTATGAGTAAGCAGCATTGATTGAAGTTCAACACATCAAAGTTTAGAAGTAAAGAAATTCTAGAATTGATTCACTCTGATGTATGCTAAGCACTAGTTACATCCTTAGGAGGAGCAAATTTCTTTGTATCATTTATTGTTGATTATTCGAGGATTTTTTGGGTGTTTCCTACTAAGAGAAAGGTATATGTGTTTCCAACTTTCAAATTTTACAAAGCACGGTTGGAACTCGAATATGGTAAGAAGATTAAGTGTTTCCGATCAGATAATGGAGGAGAATATAGTGGTAAAGATTTTGATGAATTTTGCAAGCAAGAAGGCATCAAAAGGTAGTTCACGATGACATACACTCCTTAACAAAATGGAATAGCAGAGTTGATGAGTAGAACTATGCTGGAAAGAATAAGAACCATGTTGAGAACTGCAAGTTTAGATAAAAAATTTTGGGTAAAAGTAGTCAATAACACCTATTATGTGGTGAATGGAGCTCCATCAACTACAATTAAGTTGAAGACACTGATGGAAATATAGACTGGTAAAACCAGTGGATTATTCCAACCTCCATATATTTGGAAGTCCTAACTATGTGACAGTGTTTAAGATACCATTCCGTACCGACTAGTACTGGCCAGATTATATTATACCGGCCGAAAAATAGAACGGCATAGGGGATGATGGTACCAACCACATGTACCAGCCAATGTCGGGCGTTTACAATCCAGTATTGTAAGCACCGACTGGTACTGAGCGTTTTCACCTGGTACCAGCTGGTACTTACCATACCGGATGGTACCAGGTCGATATTGTGAATTCTCATCTTTTAAGGACTAATCTATAAAAAATTTACTTTAATATCCACCCCCCACGCCTCTCGTCTTTCTTCTGTCTCTCACTTTTCAGTTTTGGTTTTTGCTTTCTCTCACAGACTCATCCTCTCCTCTCTCTATCGCTTTCGTCAACCTTTCCTCCACTCCCGGCGGTTCACGGTGCTATTCGGCGGTGTTTCATTGCTCCTCCACCACGTAACACCATCTTCGCTTGTCGCCACCTCCGCCTGTCACCACCAACAACCATTGACTCTGCTCTTTGGTCTCCAATAACCACCAAAGCAGTAACCACACATTGATCCGACCCATCATCGAATCCGATTGTGAATTTCTATTTGGTTAGGTGTGTTTTTATTTCAAATTTCTGTTAAAATGTTTCTTTTAATTGTTTGTATTGTGAATTGTGATTGTTTTTGGTTAATGGAATGAAATTGTCAAGGATTTTTAGTTAATTGTTTGTGTTGGAGACTTGGAGTTGGATTAGATTTGAAGTTGGTAATGGAAATATGAAATTTGTGGTTGGTTCAATTGGTTTTTGGTTTTGGTAATGAAAATATGAAATATATGGTTAGTTTGGTTGATATTTGGTAATGAAAATGTGAAAGTCGAATGTTTGGTTGATTTGCTTGGTTCATTTAGTTCATTCATCTGTGGTTTGAAAATTGAAACAAATAAATTTTGTTTACTAAATTTGAAAATAGAAAAGAAAATTAAAAATAAAATCTGAAATTGTCTATAATTCCAATTTGCCAAATTCTGAAGTTCCCATCATTTATTGTTTATAAAATAAAATTTCAAAGATCAGTGACATCAGTCCTAGTTTTCTCTGTAAAATTCAAATGCCTTCAATGTTTTGATCTTTATTGGTGGGTTGTTCACTTACTCAATGTTTGGGTAATTGGCTGAGTTGGGTTGACAACAGGAGGTTGTAGGAATGAATCAATGAAGTATTCCAAAATCATAATTCAAAAACTAATCAAAATTATGGATCCTTCTAGAGTAAAATCATTTTTGGGTATCTGCCTCCTCTATTATGTAATTTTATTGCTTAAATTATTACCTTGTGTTGTGTCATAATTTTGTCATTTACTAAAATGAATATTGTTAATATGTTGACGTATGTTAGAACATATTTTTTGTTCTTTTATCTTTTAGTTACTCTACTATTTTTTTAGTTAAGGTTTAAGGTTAATGGAGGATTAAAGTTAGGGCTATAATTAGAGTTAGATTCAAAGTTAATCATCTAATTAACCTTTTTTTCTTGAAAATTTGAAGTTTAGAAATTGCAATTTTTATGGTGTATACTAGTTTTTAAATTTCAATTTAATTCTAATAATCTTATCCACAGTAGAATATTTTATTTTCCCTAATCTTCTTGATTCATCTTGATTATTGTAAGAGGACAATTAGTAACAAAACGATATGGTAATGGTTTGGGAGGTTCTTTACATATCATTTCCTTATGAAGGACTTAGCGTTAGCAACTTAGCACTGCTAATTTTGTTAATAAAACTACTAAAGGATTAATTTCTTACAAAACTAACATCTTCATTTTTTTTGTTACAGATAAATGGAAGGAAGTCTAACTACTCCTGATCAAACTACTTCAGGAAGACATAATGATCCAGCTTAGGCTCATGCTGCATTAGTCCCAGGTATGAAGAATCATACAATTTTCTCATTTTGTAACAAGCATCTAAAAGGTGGAGGAATCACCCGATTGAAGAAGCATTTAGCTGGGGTTAAAGGAGATGTAAAACCCTGTAAAAAGTAACTGATGATATGAAGTGGCAAATGAAAACATTGCTTGAAGAATATCAATATGAGAAAGACAGAAGGGAAAGATTGAATTTTGAAATTGGTAATAGAAGTTCATTTTCTAGTTTCCATGGTGATTGTGGAAATATTAAAGGGGGTAGTGGTAGTGGAAGTAGTGGTGGTGGTAGTGGTACTTGCAGTGTTTCATTTCAGACCCAAGAAGAAGTGCCTGAACTTGATGTGAGAAAGAGAAAAATGCAGGTGACTAGTTTCTTTGCACCACGACCAACTACTAGAGCCCAACCTTCAATTCGTAGTGTAATGTAATCAAGAGATGCGGCTCATAATGTCGATATGGCATTAGCTAGATGGTGGTATGAAATAGATTCATCATTCAATGCTTCTGAATCTTATTAGTATCAACCTATGATAGATGAAATAGCCTCTTATGGTCTAGGATACAAAGGTCCTTCGATTAATGATTTACGAGGTAAACTTTTGAGTTTTTCTGTTTCTAAAATTAGAAGTTATTTGGCTAAAAGAAGAGTGAATTCGGGTACTTATAGATGTTCAATCATATGTGATGGTTGGACTAATAGGAGACTAGATCCTATTATAAATTTTTTAGTTTATTCTACGAATGGCTCTATGTTTTTGAAATATATTGATGCATCTGGCATTATTAGAAATACTGAGACTTTGTTTGGGGTATTTGATGAAGTTGTGAATGAAGTAGGGCCAGAAAACATTGTTCATTTTATTACTGACAATGATTCGTCTTATAAAATGGTAGGAAAAGGTTGCAAAATATGTATAATTCTTTTGATTGGACTCCTTGTATTGCATATTACATTGACCTAATGCTAGAGAATATAGGAGATCCTAGGTATTTTCTTGTTATTGATGAGACTATGCAGAAAGCTAAAAAGGTGACAAAGTTCATTTATAATAGTGCATGGGTATTAAATTTGATGGGAAAGGAATTTACCAATAGTAGGAATTTATGTTGTCCTGCTGCGATAAGATTTGCAACAAATTTCTTATCACTTTAGTCTTTTGTTTCGATGAAGAAAGAGTTAAGACAAATGTTTACAAGTGATAAGTGGATTGCATCTCAGCATGCTAGT
>JANIIA010330306.1:0-21215 GCA_027478495.1 Erythroxylum alaternifolium | reverse complement strand
AGTTTTTGTTAGTTGTTCTTCAATGTAATGAGATATGTTGTATTTTGTGCTTTGCTTAATGGTTTGTAAAAACCTTAGTACAGTTTGGAATTGGATTAAGGCTTGTATGAAATAAGTAAAATGTGTATGTTATGTTTTGACTATGACCAAATCAATGATGAATGAAATGTATGCTTCTTGAGTCTCTAGAAATGCTTTAGTATGTAATGGATTACTTTGGTTCTATTTTGTGTAGCATCTGCGTTTCCTCCCAGGGGATATGTGGGTGTTACATCACTTAAGGAACATGTACAATAATATTAACATGTACAATAATATTAACATTAATATCACATCTTTTATAATGCTTCTCATACACTATAAACCTTGTAATATTTGTAAGAGGTGAGTATTTGATATTTAATATTTTAATTAAATATTAAAATATTACAAGGTTTAGATCATAAACTTCTCTAATATTTTAATTAATAACTTTTGAATTAATAAGAGCACATTAGGTGCAACTGTACCTTATGTGATATCATTCTTTTATATAGTTGTTATTAATTAAAAGATTATATTATTTAAGTTTATTCATTAAAATATAAATATGAATATTTATTAGATTGCACCTAATAATATTTACGTATTATTTGACATCTTTGTGAATACTGCAATTGAACTTAAGATTATGACCTCATCAAGTGCTTCAATATCTATTTAACTGAACATTTAAGCTTGTTTCTTACAATGGGTAGATTTATGCCTAAAGCAAAAAACTTATAATATTTACATATTATTTGATAGATTTATGAATACTGTAATATTATTTGATAGATTCATGAATACTGTAATTGAACTTGAGATTATGACCTTATCAAGTGCTTTTATGTTTATTTAACCCAACATTCAAGCTTTTTTATGATAAGCAGATTTAGGCCTAAGATTTTACTTTATGCCTCACCTGACTAAAGCCTATGGTGATGCCCCAAAGGCAGGAAGGGCACTCGACTAGGTCCCAAACTCATAAGGGTTATATGGTCCATGCCAAATTATAGTAGTTAGCTAAAATTGGCATATATCTTGTGAAAACTAATAGAATTATAGATGAGTAGGAACGTTCTTTATTAAGATCATCATATATCCCTAAAGCAAATAATCCATTATAACTCCATTGTCGCCTTATGGGAAGAATAAATGAAAAAACAATTAATTAATATGAAACGTAAAATTGTGATAGTTGAACTAAATCAACAATCTTAACAGCTATATGAAAATTGAAATGAATCAGAACTGAAACATATGTCTCTCTTTGGTTCAAAAATCAAGAACAACAAGTGATTTGATTTAGTAATATTCTTTTGTCTGGTACTAGTCATTTTAGGTTCCTCCCTGCAAACTTTTTATTTCATTTTTGACAATTTCATAATATTAATGGCACTTTTGATTCAAATAATTTTTCATTGTCATTTTGTAGCATTCGCAAGCTTAGTTGGCATTTGGTTGATGAGCAAATGAGTTTTGAATGAGTTAAACTGTGAATTTACTGATCCAAATCTTTATTATTTGGATAATATATAAGGGTTCATTTCTAATAAGCCATTTAAAAGAAATTCTTAAAAGTGCACATAATTTTTGCCATCTATAACTTAAGAAAACTTCTTAGCTGAATCTTCTAACTATGTTTTGCCCAATTTAAAGTTAGAATTATTTCGAGTACAACTTCATAATTTTAATAAATTATGCTTATGTATTTTCTTTTCAATTTGTTAACCCTTCATCTGGGAGTATTGTCATAAAATGTTTTTATATTCGTTTATAAATTGTATGTTTTGTAATTCTATTTGACCACAGATGTTATATTAATACAAACAATCTTTGCTTTTTTTTAACTCCATTTCAAGAACCATGTCAATGCCTTTGTTAAGTGCATTATACCAGGGAAAGTGTAAGTTTCTTTTTGGTTTATGAAAGATGCAACAAACAATGTGTAAAGTTTAAACTAAACCCCTACTAAGCTTTCAAAATTTTGTAATTGATACTCTTCAAAAACATTTTATCTTGTGAAAACTATTAGAATTATGGAATTATATTATTAATATGATCTCATGGAATTTTATTTTTGTTAGATCGAGAAGTAATGGTTGACCATATGCAACTGAAACTATCTTTCACAAAAGACTAGTTTTTCTTAAAATTCTCAATACTGATATTTCTCAAAATTCTCATTCAAAAACATTTTATCTTGTGAAAACTATTAGAATTATGGAATTATATTGTCAAAATTTTTAAATATTATCTTTTATCATAAAAATTTGCTCTTTATTTTTTTTTAATACAGGATATTTAAATTTTCTTTTTTTCCCTTTGTTACAGATATATAATACCATTGATGTATCTTTTTAATATATGGTCGAGGTATTGCTATTCTATTGCATTTGCCTACTTCTTCTAGTTCCATATAGCTGCTTTTGTTATTTTTTTTAAACCAATTTTATTATAATTGTTTTATATGATGTTGACTAAAAAACATTTGTTTCGAAGTGAAAAAAGAAAACAATGAATAGAATAGTTAATAGAGTCCCAAAAAGGAGCTATCAATAAATTCATTAAATGAGTAGGCTCTTCTAGTGAGAATCTTGAGGAATTAGGTGAAGGTAATTTTAAACAAGCTAATAAAAATTTAGGTGATTTCATATTCATGATGATGTTAGTAATTTGAGTGAGCATAATCATATGCCAATGCATCCAATTTAGAAAATTCAAAGTTAGATAAACAACTAATCCCTCTATTAGATATTTATGATCCTAAAAATTAGGATATGAAAAAAGGCCAATAACGGAATAAATCTTGTGTTTCCTTTAGACAATACTTCTCAAAATGTTTCATATTCTTATTATTCTAAAAATTGAGTAATGGAGAGATTAGCGACAGAAAATGGTTGATTTCTCTTTTAGCCCATAGTATTACAAGTTCTATCATAAAGATCATTAAAGAGGAGAAATAATGTTTTAAAATTCTTAATTGTACCTCATATGTAAGCCATCAAGAACAAATGAGTCTAGTAGTAAAACGTGTGAATATGTCAAGTAACAAAATGAAAATAGAGGAGTAATTTTTAGAGTTCTCAAAGGTAGAAGACACATCTGCATTAGGACTTTTCAATGAATTATTGAATGCATTTAAGTCTCTTGATCTTAATGTCCATGATGTAAGAGTTTACGAAAATGGTTATAATATGAAGGAAAAGTATCAAAAGTTACAAAAGCAATTAGTTAAAATAAATTTGAGAGCATATATACATTATTTTCAAGTTCTTCTAAAAGGTAAAAGGTTTTATTTGATAATGTTCCAGGCTTAACTGTGAAATCGTTATCTAATACTTGTTAAGAGAGTCAAATAAAAAGTGTTAAGCTATTAATTTTCAAATTCCTCAATAATATTTACTTTGGTGGAATTACTAGATGTTGTGAAGATGACAAGTTAAAGAGTGAAGTGGAAAGTTTGGTTAGTGCACTTGAGAGTTTTGAGTTTTTACTTGGTATAATTATTTGGTAAGATATTTATTTTCTATTAATATGGTGAGTACAAAGTTGCAATTTAAATATATGTGCATCGATGCTACCATAAAGAAATTAGAAGTTATGATGTTATTTTGTGAAAAATATAAAAATGAAGGCTTTGTCTCTAGTATGAATATTTCCAAACCGTTCCATATAAGATGAATGTAGAGATTACACTTTCAAATAGACATTGTATCATTAAGGACAGATAATTTGCCAAAATGATCATGATGAGTCCTTTAAATTTAGTTACTTTCTAGTTGTTATAGATATGGAAATTAGTTTGTTGAATAATATATTTGAGCAATTAACAACATTTGAAAGTATTTTTATATTCTTATTTGATTCAAAGAATTTGAGGTCATTAGATGATAATAAACTAAGAGAATGTTGCATTAATTTTACAACTATATTTCTCATGATAATGTGATGGATGTGAATTTAGATGATCTTTTCTTTTGAATTAACATTGTTACAAATGGCCTTATCAAATGAGTCAATGTCAACAATTGAATTCTTGAACTTGTTAAAGTTATATATTGTTATCTAAATGTTTTAATTATTTATCAAATCCTATTTACTGTACTTATGACTATAGATCAGCTGAGAGAAGATTTTCAAAGTTAAAATTATTTAAAACATATTTTAGGTCATTAATGTCACACAAAGGTTAAATGGTTTGGCTATTTTATTTATCGAGAAGGATATGTTCACAATATGGCAAAATGGTCAATAAGGACCTTAATATTTACATCAGAATTTAAAATAAACTCTATCATTTCAACTTTTTCAAAAAGAACCTTATGGTTTTGTAGATGTACAAAAATAACCTTATCATTTTGGACACATTCTGAAAGAACCCAAAGTTAAAAGCTCCATTAAGCTCCCATTATAGAAAAATTCAATGACATATTATATTAATTTTTTACGGGTCCTAGTCCATTTATACATCCAACATAGTAAGGGGAGAAACTGAAATTCTCCTTACCTAGATGACCACATTTGACATTTAGTTTACTAACCAAATTTTATATGGTAATAAGTGAGAGGAGAAAGTTTTGCTAAGATGACAATGTTTGGTAGTAACCCAAAAGTTATCGTCTCAAGTTAAGTGAGGATTCAAAGAACGTCACAAATTGCCTTGCCTGAATTGATCTTCTTATATTATTTTCAATCCCTAACTTGATTTTTTGTGTTACTTGGAGTATTATGATCTGCTTAGTACACTTACTATGTTACGGTCTATTTGGTGTGTTTGGTGTGTTATGATTCTTATGGTGCACTTAGTGTCTTGTGGTTGACTGGTTTGTTATGGTCGGTTGGTGTGTTAGCAATCATGTGACGGGTGTGGTTCATTTCTCTTTCTTTTTGTTATGGTCCCATGATAAACCATTATTTCTTTTTCTTTTCTTATGTTTCTTGGTCTCCTAATAACTAATTATCTATTGTCTTTTGTGTTAAAGTTGAGGTAATATGTGGTCCCCCATTATTTTTGTTTTTTGTCATTAATTATCTATTAATTCTTACATCTATTATCTTATTTTAGTTGGTGTTGAGAACATATATATGCATCACATTACAGTCATTTTTTAATAAATATATGTAATAAAATCATTGTGCTTAAGGGTCCGCATTACCAAATTGCTACCTATTGAACTAAAATGGTTGCTTCCCACAATCCATTTTATTACTCCTATCTAATGCTGCTCTCCCTTACGTATTGTAGCTTATAATTATTCTAAAAGTTATGGTTGATTTCTCTTTGAACCTTGGATCTCTTAGCTCAAAGGAGAATTTGAAGGTTAAAGGATCAAAATATCTATTTTTACTTTTGTTGGTATGTAAAGCTATAAAAATGTCATATGATCTATAATTAGATTTATTATAGATAAGTAATAATTGGATGAATAAAATTAAACATCATTCTTATAATTATACTTTGTTAACTAATTTTACATTCCTAATTATCTTATGCTCTACTTCCATAGCTAGCAACTAGAATAGAATGTGCTTAATCAATATATTTGGTAGTTAGTAGACGTAATATGTACATACCTATTTACATGCCTCACCAAATGCCTCTCCATTAAGGTACTCATTACTATTTAAGAAGCTCAATCAATTTCCACTGGGTAAAGGACATCTAAAATAGACACATTAAATGAATCTTTTCTATGTTCACAATATCATGTGAATATTCACTAGCATATAAATTGTCAGCTATATTATCATGATTGAAAACATCCATCTAATCACTGTTATTATTACTTTCATCACAGTTTTCTTCTTTATCATGTTTATATATGGGTTTGTATGTGATTTTCAAATTGTTATTTGCTTGTCCTTTACATGTTTATTTACTTAATATTTGTAGGGTTATAATGACTCAATAAGGGACTTTGAATTTATATTATAGTGGATACTTTAAGAAAGATCCTGAGCTAAGTTGTGAGGGTGAGTTGTTAAGTTATTTTGATAAATTGGATCTTAATTTTGAAAGCTATAAATAAATTTATGAGATAGGGAAGTAACTTAGATACTTACAAGTTGACAAGGAATATTATAGAGTTTCAAGTTTTATATTCAATAATTCTTTAAGACTCATTACAATTAATGAAATTTGTGTTAAGTTAATTAACCTTTTAAAAATACATAGGAAAATTGAGGTGAATCTTACACATAAACTTCACAAACCGATTATGGCTCTAGAAGTTTTGGCTGTAATAAGTAATGATAAGGAAGTTGTGCATGATGAAGTTGATATAGATATCAACAAAGAAGAGAATAGTAATGATGGGGATGTGGGAACTTATAGCAATGAAGTTGGATGTGATGATGAAGCTGAAGGTGATGATGAAGCTGAATATGATGACGAAGTTGAAGGTGATGATGAAGCTGAAGGTGTACATAATACATTTAATATTTCAATTCCAGATGGACATTAGCTAATGGAGATTAAATATAGTGATTATGGAAGTTTCATTAATAGTGATGAGTACCTAGTACAGAGGAGCTTGGGAGCCAATTAGAAGGCCTAATACAAGTGGTAGACATGAAATAGGTGATAGTTCATTAAATTGTACATTAGAAATGTAGTTTACCAAAGCTAAAGAATTTGAAAATGCGATTATTGATTACTCTATAGCAACAGGCTTTAATGTGTAGTGGAAGAAAATTGAGTCTAAGCAAGTTAGAATTGGATGCATTAAATGATGCAAGTAGGAGTTGTATGTAGCATATGATAATAACAATATATGTTTCAAAATAAAAATATATAGGTCTGAGCATACATGTTTTACAACCAACGAGCATAAGATGGTATCTGTAAAGTTTCTAACTAGAGATTTCAGGAAAAGAATTCTAGAGAAGCCTAGCATTAGCAGTACAAAGATCGTTAAAGAATGTAGTGAAATATTGAACATATTTTTTAATTCCATGATGTGTTGGGTTCCTAAGAGGAAGTTAATAAAGAAGCGAATATTATACTATGCTCACGAATGTTTGAAGCTGCAAGGTTATATCCAAAAGTTGGAATATAGCGACCCTGGATCGACAGTGGAATTGAAATTGTCTAGAAATTAAGAGATCTCAGTGTTACAATTCAAAAGGTTATATATTTGTTTTGGAGTTATAAAAGAAGGATGGAAGCACTTGATACCCATACTTGAGATCGATGGTTGTTTCTTGAAGACTGAATTTTAAGGGCAATTAATCAATGCAGTTAGAAGAGATGGAGATGGGGTTATGTATCCTACAATGTGGGTAGTTATTGAAGTCAAAAATACTAATTCATGTGGAAAGTTCTTGTCACCCTTATATGTTGATTAGGAGTTGGAAAATGGGGATGGAGTGACAATAATTTCTACTATACAAAATTTAATTAATTATTTTTACTTGTGTTATTTGTATGATATATTATTATAATTCATTATTAAAAATGTATTTTATGACATGTTTTCAGGGATTAATAAGAGCTATTGAAGAGACGCTTCTAAAAGCATGTCATAGAATGTGTGCCAGAAATATTTACCATAATTGGCATAGATAATGAGCGATAAATACTTAAGAAGATAATTTTAGGCACATGCATGGTCAACTTATGTTGAAGATTTCAATGAGCAATTAAAGAAATTAGACAAAATTAGATCTGGGTGTGTTTCTATTTTTCTTGAGTATTTATAAGAGAGTTGGGCTAGGTCATACTAATTATTTGAGTCAAAGTATCCGATAGTTAATAATTATCAAAGTGATACTTTCAACGAGTGGATCCTCCCAATAAGAGACAAACCATTGATTATTATACTAAAAACTATAAGGACAATAGTTATAAGGAGACATACTGAAAGAAAAGCATATACATATACATGGAAATCAAATATTGTACCTACAGTTGTCAATAAGCTAAAAAAATTATAAAGGAGCCAATGCAATAGAGAATTGTATAGAATGGTGATGGAGCAGATGAGGTGAGTAAAAGGGATAGAGAGTATATTATAAGACTAGGAAGTGATAATCATTATAGCTATAGAGCATGGGACCTATGTGGTTACCCATGCAAACATGTCATCAGTGCTATAAATCAGTTTAAATAAAAACTAGAGGCATTTGTGGTTGACTAATACAAAAGAGTACCTTTTTTAGAGTCTATAATATCAAGTTTTACAACTAATTAGGGGAGTGATCTTTTAGCCAATGAGTGATTTGGAGGAATTACATCCACCTGCAAAAAGAATGACGCCAGGAAGGACAAAAAAGCATTTAGATAGATAAAAATGAGCTAAAGAAAGTTTCAAATGCAAGTAAGCAGTTGCAAAACGGACAATTGCATAAATGTAAGAAATTCAGTGCAGTTGGAAACAATGGTAGAATATGTAATGCATCAAAACCTAATGAACAACATAGCAATGTAAGTGATTAATACTTTTTTCTGTTATGATTTTAATCTAATTAATTTAATTAACAATGTTAACCTTATGTGTATTATTTTGTAAGTCGATACTAGTTCAGTTGGAATGTCTTCTATTAGAGAATTGTCATAGGTGATTGTATAATTCTAACTTAAACCTAAACCCGAATTGTTACATTTTATAAATTTCAATACTATTGATTTCATCCAATTTATGTTTAGCAAACTCGAATTCAAAGTTTTTTTAGAATTTAAAAATTCATTAAGGAGAAAATAAGAATAGTGTACATCTATGTAGAGGGCCTCTCCCATGTGAGATAAAACGACTAGGAATACATTAAGCACACAATAGAAACAAAACGAAGATGTTCAGAGTTACTATAGGGGAGTTTGTGCAATGTCGTTTCTGTAATTAGGGTAAAACGACTCCCTCCTTTCTTGAAGCTTCAGACGATTACTCAATTAGGGAGGAGGAGGAAAAATGTCATGGAGGCACGACACTATGAAGGCAATGCAGTGGATTCTTCTGCTTGTCTCTCCCCATAAAGGGAGTTCTCATCTCAAGTATGCATAATCAACTTGATAATGACTTCATCGTTTTAGGATTTTGTGAATCTACAAATATTAATGAACTTCATATGAATATTAGGGGTCTAGAGGGGACAACAGTGAACCTTCCTACATGACTCGGCTGGTGGGGTAGTAGATCTTGAGAAGGTACTCAAAAATACATTCTAATACCTACAGGTGAGTCAGATTCCTTCAAATCTTCGATAGTCTCCTTCTTACATGAGCAAGTGAATTCGAGAATTTGCTTGAAACCTATAAATAGCTATACATAAGAAACTACTTCTTTTCTGTAACCCAGATTGTATGAACTCACTGTAGAATACCATGATCTATGAGTAAACATAGAGGACTATATTCTCCATAAGAGAGCCAGTCCTCTGCTACAATGTAGTTCCAATTGATTTGTAATCAATTGTTCCCTAATATTAGCAATAAAGAGTTATATAAGATAGAGTAGAGTGTTTGATCTCCTTTTAAACCTTCGATTGTTACTCTCTTTCTAAACTGCTTGAATACAAGTAGCAACTACGATCATAAGAATATCCTTATCATATTTAGAGATATACAGTTGAGATATCTCCAGTAAGATATCAGTGAGGCTGTAATAATTAGTATCAGGGGCACATAGAATAGAAATTCTAACCCACACCTCTTTAGAGAAACCACACTTGAAGAAAAGATGATCCCTAGTCTCATCCTCTAGGTTGCAAAGAATACAAATCTTAGAAAAGGATAGGAATTTCAGTTTATCCATAGTGCTGAGCCTATTTGACATAGCTAGCTAAAGGAGAAAGCTTGCATTTGGTTTGAGAACCTTGCTCCAAATTAGGGAACAACATCCTACTCTTGTAATAGCCCCCTCCCTCTGCTTTTTATCTTTCCTTTTAGTGATTTTTGATACAAGTATCCCATCCTATAAGTATAAATCATTCTCCCTGAGCCTTCTATATTGAGGACTAGGAAAAATTCTAAGTTCTTCTGAAGAGAGCATCTAGTTTTCGTTTCTAATTACCTTGTGAAACTTAGCTCTCTTAGAGAACTTTCCTAATAATGATCTTGCCAACTGATTATGAATTAATGCCCCTCGACCTGTCTAGTTATCATACCATAGAGAGATTCTTTCCCCTGCTCCAATTTGAAAAGTAATATGTTGCTGAACTTCTTCCCTCAATATGAGAATTTAGTTAAAGAACTAAGAGTAACTATTTTTTATTCTTAAAGCCTAAAAATTCTCACCTTTTAATATGTAAATATGAATCCATTTGATCCATAATGATTGTTTTTGCACGTACGATTCTCCAAATTCTCATGGTCATAAGTAAGCTTTTTTTCTTACTGATTGACTCCAAACTTATAACACCCTGCTCCTATCCGACACATGCTCATACATCCATCAGACATTCGAGCACATGCTCGGTGGAAACAATGCACTAGAGCAGTCACATTCACTTATCATGGCATCATAATTAAAACGTTAATAACATGATATCTAGAAATCAATTCCTTATTTCATTTCATAAAACATAATGTACATTGTAGTATTATACTACATAATCCATATATATATAACATCAAAAATATAACAGTCTACTGCTCTTTTACACATTCTACATGAAAGAGGAATTTTACAAAAACTCTATCTAACTCTTCAGTCTCAGCTGACCGACTTTTGAGCTATTTCTCGAGTCCCAAAGTAGTACTCTACTTCTTCTAACTAGTCTTAGAAGTTACGTCTCCTCTCTCATGCCTAAAAAGTCACGATGTAATTTTGATAAGTTTTGCGAACTCAATAAATAAGCCATCATCGATGAGTTCACTTATAACACAAACAGTTTATAGATAATTCACATCATCAACTAAGGCACATCACTTCACTAATCATCATATTGCACCAAATACCATTTTTGTTCACTTAATTCACATTTCTTATTTAAAACGATTCAAACAATTTATTTCGATCATTTAAAACATACATATCAAATATATATATAACGCACATGTAACTCACATTCAATTATTATATTGTTGTTACCGAGTAGCTTTTTAACAGTCCCGTATCTATTATAGATACTAGGCTTATTAATAACTGTCCCGTATCCGTTGGGAATACTGGGCTTATTTTATATAGTGAGTCAGAGGCTCTTACCACATTCTAAGCTTTAAACCTTCTTTCACTGGTGACTCCAGTAACAACTACCTTTGTTTGTTATGCATTCATGTAATAAAGTACACCAAATCTCATATATTCAATCAGTCACTTTTATTTAATTTGCACATTCACTTTCACAGTTTTCATCGGACAATAGTCTGGCATTCAACAATCATGTTAAGTATACTTATTTATGTCAGATTCACATACAATGAGCACTTCCAATATAATTCTCATGCATCAAATGCCTCAGACTATCAATGTCTGGAATTAACACATTGACATCAATAATAATTTAATATTTACAAATTAAGCAAAAATAGACAATCTTAGTGAGAACATCTAGGTTACTCACAGTATGCTCCAGATAACTATTGCCTCGATGTCCTGTCAATGTCTAGATGCTGTCACTCTATTTATGATTTTACATTATGAAATACACATTTACACACATTACTAATTTGCATAATTATATAAGTACTCATTCATACACATATGAATATGTATTATATATAATGCATGCTCAATTTGACTATTTTTGGTATATTTCCTTAATTCATATCTCGTGATCATTTAAACATCATCTTTCAATCATTCCTTAATACCTATTACCCCTTACTCACTTTAATCACCTAATCTATCATTAACTAGGTTCATTCTAGGCATCATTCAAGCCTAAATACATTATAAGAAGGTACCTTATCATTAATTTGTTCAAACATCACTCAAAAGACAACATTTCTTCCTTTGTATCTGCCCACACTCGTAGTAGTCCTTCCCACAATTGTGACAGAAGTTAGTTGAACTGGCCATGATCGTTGGGATTTTGCTACAATCGTGACAAAACCAAAATTTTACCGGGCCATGATCATAGGGACTATGCCACGATTGTGCCCTACATTTTCTTCCTCATTTCTTCCACGAATTTAACATACATAATAACATCATTTACACTCTAATTTTTCTAGCATTCATATGAAATTACACACCTTCATTACATGTTATTTCAACTACCATAATGATTGCATTAAAACTCATAAAACTCCACTCAATATATTCATTTTCATTCACTTAATCCTATCATACATGTAATCCTAACTCTTTCCACAATATATCTCATTCATAGTACATCAACCAAATCATCTCCATAGTTCATCATTTAGATTTAATAGCCTCTTCATTTTTACCTCAATTTTTGATTCAAAACATTCACAAAACAAGCCATATAAGACTATTAATCATAACCATAAAAATAAGACATCAACATGTCCATTCATTCATCAATGCCTCAACACACATTCAACTTCATTTTCACCTACATTTTACCCCTAAACTATCATCCTAATTCTCCTCATTTCAAGAACATAACTCAACATCTTTGTTAACATAACTTTCACTTTCATTATACCCTTAATTCACAATCTATTTCTTCACATAATAGCCTATAATATATGGTTTTCATACTCTCAAATAGAACACAAACACAAGTATTCATCCATCAATTTACTGCACTCATCTAAACACCATTACAATGATCATTCTACCTCAAAAACATCTCTATAACAATTTATGAATTATTACTCATCATAAACACAAAAACAAGCATGAATATATTCATTTATTCATCCATGATTTTGCATAAAAATCTACTCCATTTACACTTTCAATCTATCTCCAAATGATCATTATAAATGCTTTCATTTAACCAACCCAAGAATATCATTAATACACTAAAAAATTAGAACATAAACCTCTTTATTTTTACACCCATGTTATAGCGTATATGTAACTCATGCTCATGATCATTCAATCTCAAATTATTGATCATAAATGTTTCATTTATAACTACCCATAAGGATTAACATGCTACTTACTTGATTTACTCAAAGTTTCTTGAAAATCTCCAAGAACCCTAGCTTTTCATGCATCACACGATCATCAATATTGAGATGGAGTAGGTTAGGATTTATAGTGGCAAGATGATGAAGATAACAAAAATGGAAGTAGCAACTGAAGGGTGAGAGCAAGGTTCAATGTTGATGCTTGGAGAAGAGAGTGTCGTAGATGAAAAAAATGAAGAAGATGAAGAAGAGAGATTAACGAAGAGATGAGGGCAAGTAACAAGTGAAAGACAATTAAACTTAATCTTTCAAATGGATTAAAAGGGATCGTGGGTAAGTGTGGCACAGCAACTGCCACTTATCACCTCCCCATGATTCCACTTGGTCCTTTTTAATCACTAGTCCATTTGTCTCCAAAGTTCTAGACCAATTGTCTCCTAAGTTTCTGTAACACTTGTCATTAAATCCTATAATCACTTATCAATTATTTCTACCACTATATGTCATTTATTTTTATTACCATAAATCAATTGTCTTGCCATTTGGCATTTTTTCTAGTCCAAAAATACCCCAAATCTTGGAAATTTCTTAAATTTTACCCAAAATTCTAAATCAATAATATAATTCACTAAATCAAATTTTCAAGAAATATTCACTATTCACATCATAATCACATTAAAATTATCCATACCTCGGAATATGTCAAATGAGTGCATGAACAATCATTGTAATTGATCGCAAGGTTACACGTGCTAACCTTTACTATTTATAACCTTGGTAACTTCTATAAGTGCACGGGTCGTTTGCGTAGTACCTAAGGTATCAATCCCACAAGGAAGTCTAATCTAATCCTAAAATCTAATGTTGTACTAAAATTGCAATAATTCAAATCAAAATAAACTAAGACAGAAATAAATCAATCAAAAATTATTTCAAGAATTGAGTTGTAGAAATCTAATTAAGAAAACAAATCACACAAACCAATCCAAACCCTACCTAGAAAATACCAAGTGAGAGAATTGCGATCTCTCAAGTTAAATTATGGAATTGCGATCTCTCAATTCGCAATTGACCCAAAACCCAAATTAGTTCTAAAATTGTCTACTATCATACCAAGAATCTATGCTCGATCTCTCGTTACACGACTCTACCAATTTGATTTAATCCTTTACCTATCAATTCACCTAACTCTCGTTAGCCCAAATTGATTATTTTCACTTAGCTCACCCTCTCAGTCTATTACCAAGTTACTAAGAACAGGAATTAAATCATAAGTAAATCAATAAAAACCCAATCAATCTAAATTTTATTAATCTTAAAAATCAAGATTCAAAAGTGAGTTTAAACACAAACTTAACATTCAACACAATATATTCTCAACACCTATTTCAATTCTATATATGAATAAAACTGAAATAAATGGAAAATACGTCAAGAATGGAGTCGAGGAGGTGATGACAGCTAGACACTACCTATTCTGGGAAGTACGTCGCGTCAAGCTCTTCTCCGTGTCTCTCTTCCTTTGTTTCCTTCCTCAATTTCTCGATTCCTCTCTAGGTTTTTTAGAATTGGATGATGTGATTGCTCTCTTTTCTCAGACTCTCTAGCTGCTACCTCTGAGTTGTAATGTTCTATTTATACTTTTGAGGCCTTAGGTCAAAGTCGGGGTCAAAACGGTCCAAAAAAATCTTACAAAACTTAAGCTTTTCTATTAGCCCGATGCAGGCCACGATCGTGGCCTTACCTGCCATGATCGTGGCCAGCACCTTAACCTTTCTGTCATAACTGTGGCCCAATGTGCACGATTATGACCTAACTTGGAGGCTTTCTGTCACGATGGTGCCCCATGTGCACGATCGTGGCCTGGCTACTGCTGGCTGGTCCTTCTTTGTCACAATTGTGGCCTACTGTGTCATGTTTATAGGCTAGATCTTTGGCCCAAAACTCTTCAAATCTTCTCTATTCTTCATCATTTACCCTGAAACACTAACAAACGCATCACAGTACTTCAAAAATATAACATTTAAGCTCAAAGACTTAGTCTAACCCCATAAAAACACTCAAGCTAACATAATTAAATGCATATACAACACTCAAATTCACACTAAATACATAACAAATTAAACCCTAAAACATCATGCAATTGACAACTATCAACATCCCCATGCTTAAACGTTTGCTTATCTTTAAGCAAACAAAACAACAACACACAACAAACATAAAAAACGCAATGCAATAATGAGGCAATGGCATTGATCTTCATGAAATGAATTTAATCTTGAATATAATCATTCAGTTATGCCAATTCGTTAACATGCAAAATATGTGTCTATAGGTTTTTAACTATATATACAACTTAATCAGGACTTAAGTGTTAACTTATTTATCCTTTTCAATTATACACACACATTAATAATTTTTCGGTCCCTCAGACTTTGTAATTGTTCTTAAGTACATTTTCATGAAAGTTCAAGCTTATTACAAGTTCTGTAGGTCTTTATTAAGAAAGCACACAATTTTTTTTCATTTATTTATTTAAACCCAGACTTAGTCTTTTACTCGGAGGTAAAAATTTATGATGAATGTTGATCCGATTACTCAACTAAGTCATTTTATTACACAACTTGGTTGAAACGTCATTATAGCTTTTTTACGCGAAGGCACACATTTGTGATGCGTGTTGATCTGGTTACTCAACTATTACCACATTTTCAATTAGCTACTAGCTCTATTCATAACTCGAAGGTCAGTGAAATAGTAATTTATTAATAAAACAAAAAAAATTATTGCCTACCTTGTTGCTTTTAGCTATATGTTTTTTGAAAAATGCTAGTTAAGCTACTTATGTTAAATGACCTCAAATTATGAATGAATGTGATAATGTAAAGGATGCTAAACTTACACTAAGTCCTAATTAGGCTATATATTTATCCAAAGGCCCCCTAATTCACTAATTTTGCAGGCTAATGATCGTTCATAACCTAATAGACTATGTCTAAAATTAAATGAATTTCACTCAATCTAAGCCATTAACACATTCACACAATGTAACCTAATACACACTTCACACAATGTAACCTAATAGCTATCATACAGTATGTAAAATCACATTCAAAAGAAAAACACACAATCCCTCCCCACACTTAAACAACACATTGTTCTCATTGTGAGAAGGAAGCACACACAAACACATGAACGAAGGGTAAAGACAAAAATTAAAGTAACAAAGAATAGACAAAATTAACAATAAAAATAGGAATAAAAAGAAAAAAATAAAAATAAAAATAAAAACAGACACAAAATATAACTAAAGGCTAATTTGGAAATGAAAAATTAAATTTGGGTTAGACAGAAATCCTAAGGAGATGGAGGTGGTGATGGTGTCGGAGGTGGCAGTTGAACGCACTAAGACTTGAAATACCGATGGATCTGTCGGATATCCCGGCTCTGGCGTTGTTGTGTGCAAGCCATCTCTGCGAGTGTTCTGTTGGTTTCGAATATTGCATCCATAATCATCTTCTAGCCTTGCTCTTCCTCCTCTTCTTCTTCTTCCAATTCTTCACTCGTTGATTCCTCCTATTGAGGCGGCACTAAACTCAAGCTCGCTTGACCTGCCCTACTTCACACATATGTCTTCTCGTTGATATCCTGCGGACTCATATTTGTGGCATGGATGATCTTTGCCAGAAATAAGTGTTGATGGGTGAGGAAGTCAGGGAGGTGAATTGTTAACCCCCTTCGTTCCATACCAAAATGTTCTGCAATGGGATACACTATGTATCCTATTCTAAGATGGTTGCTTCGCTTACATGGAGTCGTAGCAATGGCATTCAGCATATGCATGGATGTGCATACCGGAATACTATGGTCCATGCACCACAATATAAAAAGTTTCTTAGTGGAAAACTTAGTTTCTGACTTGTCAAAAACCAGCTGACACATAAATTTGTGCAATAGCAAGTATTCATGGGAACAGATAATGTTATTATGCATATTCTTAGCATAGAATCACTCAATTCCAATCAGCTCATGCCAATTTTTGGGAATCCACACATCTCGCCCATAATTTCAACATTCAGTTTATATGCTCATCCTCCCAATCTAAACCATAATTCTTTGATATTCTTAGGGTCAAAGGTCAAGGTAGTAAAGAATTCCATTATAAGTTTCTCATAAATAGAGAATTGGAACCGTATAAATTGCCCACTGGATTCTCTCGACTAGGTTCTTTACCCACTCACGCAGTTCTAGCCTATCTAATATGTCAACATCAAAGCATTTAGGAATTGAAATTTGCCTAGAACGAAGGGATTGAAAACGAATACCTTCCTCCTCGGTATAAATGAGGAATGGTGCTCTGAAGTCTGCTGCTTCGTTCCTTCTCCCTCATCCCGTAACTTATTGCCTTCCATAAGGTTCCCATCGGGCCGATTGCTTAATGCATGGTATGATTAGGAAGAGTATGGAAGAATTTCAGAAGGTTAAAATTTTTAGTGAGAGGTGAGACTGTTTGGTCACTTGAATTATAGAGAGATAAAATAAAATTGAAAGTGAAAGTGAAAAAGAAGTAAGAACTGAATATATAGGTGGTAAAATGGTTAAACGATAAAATTTCCATTTAAAATCCACACCTACCATATTTTGCATAGTTGCAAGCCACGATCATTTAAAATTCGCACCTACCCTGTTTCTGTATAGTCGCAGGCCACGATCATGGCATACGGTGTACCACCAACTCCAATGTCCTTCCAATATGTTCTTTTCCCAATTCTTTACTCTTTCATTTCGTAATTCTTTTATAGCCCTTTTTCACTTCTCTCTTTATGTTTGCACAATTTTCCCATAATTTCGAAATCCTATTCTTTTTTCACTTTTATTCAACAACCAAAAATAAACCTAACTATGGAATTCAACTATTCTAACAAAAATAAACAATGAAATTATATTTTTTCCATAAGTTGCCTCCTATGTAGCACTTCTTTTTATGTTAGTAGCACGACGCTCCTTTAAGCTCACGGTGGTTGGAATGAATGGTTCAATGGTAGCGTCGTCATTAATCTCAGAGCCTGTACCTTAGTTACCATACTGTAATTACCACCGTCCTTGCAATTTTCTTTGCCTCGCCTTCTCCTTTGCAAGCGCTTCTTTCGAAAAGCATTTGCAGGATCCTCTATGTCCTCCCATTTGCCTCAAGGCTCGGTTTCTTTGAGATCCATTGGAGGTAAAGGAGCTCCGTATTCTCTAATAGTCACCTTAAAGGTTATATGCTCCTTCCCTAGTCACAGAGTTAACTTGTCCCCATCAACATCAATAATTGAGCACGTTGTGGCCAAGAACGGTCGCCCAAGAATTATCATAGTATCCTTATCTTCACTAATGTCCAAAACAGAGAAGTTTGTGGGAAAGATAAATTTACCAACCCTTACTTGCACATCTTCTATGATTCACATCGGCCTATATGACGTTCTATCGGTCGTCTTAACTAAAAACTTAGTGGGCACTAACTCTCTTAACCCTAATTTTAAACTGAAAGTATAGGACATCATATTTATGCTTGCGCCAAAGTCCACAAATGCCCTGTCTATAATAATGTTGTTGATACTACAAGGGATGAAAAAGTCCCATGGGTCATCTTTCTTTGTCCCTATGTTGGGGTTTTCTTCCAGTGGTTGCTCCTTAATCTTCTTTTTGATGGACTCCTGTAGTTTAAGCTTCGACTATACTTGTTTAGTCACTTCCTCGATCTTATTATGCTCAATTTTTCGCAATTTTTCTGCTTCCCTCTTTGCATATAAGTCTCTCTGCTGTGCGATAAGGAACGAAAATACCAGTCTAGTTACTTGAATTGACTCCATTACGAGCTCAATCGAAAGGCCTTTTTAACTACCTAACCTTTTCTTCTATCTTCTGCCTTTTCTAGTTCCTCGTCCTGAGTCTAACTTATAACCATAATAGGCTACTTTGGGTTTGACTTAGTGTTACTTGGAAGAGTTCCAACATGCCGAGTAGACATTGCCTCCATAAACTACCCCACTTGGACTTCTAAATTGTGCATGGAAAAAGCATGATTCTTCACTGCTTGCTTGAACTTGCTCTAAAGCCTCCTATGAGCTTCCTCGATGCCTTCAATCTTATCTAAAATTTTTTCCAATTTTGACTCCATCAAGCTTGTTTTGTCCTGCTGAAAGCTTGATTACCCTTGAGGCCTGATCTGCACTCCATTATTATTGTTCGACCAAAAAAGGTTAGGTGATTCTTCCACTCGGGGTTATAAGTGTTGGAGTAGGGATTGTTTCCCCCTTCTCGTCCATATTGCCCCCTCATATAGTTCCTTTGCTCCTTGTTGTCCTCTCTCATTAAGTAATAGTCCACAATATCATGATCTACTTAACCATATAACTCACACTTTAATTGTATGGCCTTAACCGGAGCAGAGGATGATGCCTTCATACCATTGAGTTATCACGTCAAATTGTCAATCTTGGCTTACATCTATGTCATCTGATCAACCCTGACGATTCCTTTTTGCTCTCTAAAAGTGGTATGTTGTCTACCTCGCTCACTCGTCCATAGGCAACTATTACTTCCCATCGCCTCGATCAATTCCTCTGCTTCATCGACCGTCTTTCGCAACAAAGATCCTTCTGATATGGCATCAATGGTGCCTCTAGTAGGTGGGTTAACTCTATTGTAAAAAGTTTGTAGAAGGAACTCCTTGGGTAGATTGTAGTGTGGGCACTTCCTCTGCAGGTCCTTGTATCTCTCCCACACTTCATAAATTGACTTCTCGTCACCTTATTGGAAATTGGTAATTTCCTTTATGATCTTTGTAGTCTTCGTTAACAGGAAGTATTTATCTAGAAAAGCACAAACAAGCTGCTCCCACATCATAATGTTAGCGGGGCTCAGTGAGTGATACCAAGCCTTCTCTCTATCCCTAAGTGTGAAATGGAAGATTCTAATCCTAACAACATCTTCTGACATTTGGTGATACCAAAAAGTATCACAGATCTGGAGAAAATTTACGATATGTACATTTGGGTCCTCGTTCGCTAGTCCATAAAATTGGACGTTCTACTAAAGCATGTTCAGGAGGGCTGGCTTGAATTCGAACGAGGCCCCTTTAACTAGCTACCTAGCCACTCTTTGGTTAGATGGGTTGAACCATGGCCTCATAAAGTCCATAAAGGTTCATTGTTGCTATCCTTGAGTTACTCCTTGGTCCATGTTTCTCTGAAATTCCTCAGCCATTGTTGACTTTTCTTATCTCTTGTTCTTCTTCTTCTCACTGAGCTTTCCTAAGTTTACGTTATAATCATGTTATGTCTAAATCTATTGCCTTTGCTGCACGACTTGAACTCCTCATGAATCTTGTTTTCATACAAGAGCATGATTCCTAAAATAAACGAACAAACTAAAACCAAAAACTATAACTAACCTAACTCCTTAAACTATAGAACTAAATTGCCTTCCCCGACAACGGCACAAAAAACTTGATCGCGAGGTTACACGTACTAAGTTTTACTATTTACAACCTTGGTAAATTTCGCAAGTGCACGGGTCATTGACATAATGCCTAAGGTATCGATCCCACAAGGAAGCCTAATATAGTCCTAAAATCTAAGGTCGTACTAAAATTACAATAATTCAAATCAAAATAAACTAAGACATAAATAAATCAATCAACAATTAATTCAAGAATTGAGTTGCAAAAATCTAATTAAGAAAACAAATCACACAAACCAATCCAAACCCTACCTAGACACTACCGAGAGAGAGAAAGGGGATTTTGATCCGAAATTAACAAAAACTGAATTAATTGTGAAATTATCGACTTAATGGGTCTAGATGGTCTTAGGGTGAATTACTCTCTCTCGAGTTATAATTCTTAACCTTAATTGATAATCCCTAATTTAAATTATGAAATTGCGACGTAATTGGCCCAAAACCTAAATTAGTCCTAAATTTGTCTACTAACTTATCGAGAATCTATGCTCGATCTCTAGTTACACGGCTCTACCGGTTTGATTTAATCCTTTACCTATCAATTCACCTAACTCTCGTTAGCCCAAGTTGATTATTTTCGCTTAGCTCACCCTCTCAGTCTATTGCCAAGTTATTAAGAACAAGAATTAAATCATAAGTAAATCAATAAAAACCCAATCAATCCAAATTTTATTAATCTCAAAAATCAAGATCCAAAGGT
>JANIIA010330095.1:0-21218 GCA_027478495.1 Erythroxylum alaternifolium | reverse complement strand
ACGTGGAAGATAAGAGATGTTAAGCATTTATGGTCTTTAAAGGACTAAAAGACAAAAAATGAAAAGTGAGTAAGAAGATGTGAACCGTGAGAATGGTTAAGTAACACTTCTTCTTCACGATTCTCAATCATCTATCTCATCTTCTTCCTCTCCATTTTGCTTTCAAATTTTTGCTCTCTATTTGGCATTAATGTTCTGCTCTCCATAGAACAAAGAAACGAGCTAGCACTTTTGTCTTTGTTCTAGCCATTTCCAGATCAAAGATTTTGATTCGATTAGTTTCTCCAATCTCTGTATGGATACCATTGGAGACGGTATGTTTTGGTCATTGTGGTTTACGACAACCGGACAAGTAGAAGATCGAAGAACAAAGGAGACTACTTATAAGGTACATGGTTATTATATGAATGATTGATTTGTGTAAATGCCATGAATTCCTATATATATGTGTGTTATGAACATGTATGTGAATTGGGAATATTCAGCTAGGTTTAATGGTATTTCCTTGTATAGGCATATAGATCTTGGAATTTGGGAAAGTTACGGAACAAATTTTTTTATTTTTCCTCACCGCGTGTATATGATGTATGCATCGGGATTTTCCTACAGTGCATACATCCTCAAACAGCTCAAGCAAAACAGGTAGCTCAAGCAAAGCCAACAAGGTTGAAATGCAAGCCTAGGATTGAAAAGGTTTATGAGCCATCATCTTCATACTCAAAACCTGAACCAGTTAAGTAGTGGAGTAAATCTATACAGATACGTACACCTCTAGAATCTCCAACAAAGTCTCATCCTTTAACCTCTACTGGGAAGGACAAAGATCCCATGACAAAGTTCATTGCAACTCTTGAGATTATAACTGCGGTAGAACAATCTTTTCAATCAAATCAATCAGATAAATCATCAGACGCTTAATCTAGAGCCTCTGACATCTCTAAAGGCACAAGAAGTTATTCTGAAACCTCCAGTCTTAAGACTGAAGTCGATATGACAATTTTTGAGGAATCAAAAAGTAGTTTAGCCCAGCTAACTGATCTATCAGAATTATCTAAGTTCTGATGACTATGCCTGAATCAACTGAAGTTGATATTGAACCTGAGAAAAGTGAAGCGGAATCTACAGGTATTGAACCTTTCAGACCTGAACCAGCACCAAGAGCTGAGCAAGCTGCACAAGCTACATGGACTAAGCCATGTTTTGGACCTTGATTTACTTTTGATGATCTTCCACTAAAGAAATAGAGAGATCGACTGCATGAATTTGATGCATGGATAAATCTACAAATAAACAGACCTAATAATTCTTTACTAGATATTTTGTCTGAATTCACTTCTTATTTCACTGTTACTTTGCAAGAATGGTGGCAAAGTATTTATGAATATCAACATATGCAGTATATCCAAGTCACTGCAGCCAGAGCTCTTCTTAGAATTATTAATAAGGAATTCATTGGTGACTTTCAGCTAATTGATAAACAGATCCGTCAGGCGTATTTTGTAATAAAATGTTGTTCACTTGACAATCGTGATATCCAGAAGTATTACAAACGTATGAAGGAAAGGTATTAACTTTTGAATGGATGGAATGATGTTAATCTTTGATCTACTTTTATCTCATCCCTTCCAAATCAACTACATCTAGTGTTACAAAGGACCATAACTTTTTTCCAAAGAGATATGGCTAACGTATCTCCTGCAAAAATTTACCAGCTTGCTCTCGCGTCTCTTGATAAGTTGTGTGACCAACATACCTTATTCAAGAATATCATTAAAGGTGGACCTATTCTCAAATAAGCTTACAAGAAGCCTTATCTACAAATCCAGTGTAGAGATCAAAAGACTTGGGAGTGTCATAGCAAGAAGAAAGCTTATCTTCAACAAATATACCATAGAAGAAAGTTCCACAAGAAGATGGAAGGCTACAAGCCTTTACGAACAACCTACAGCAAAAAGATAAGATTTGTGCGATTCTTTAAAAAGTCCTCTCATCGACAGAAAGCTCATCGATGTTTTTTTTGTGGAAAACAAGACACTTTACACGTACTTGTCCTCATAAAACAAAGAAGGATATCAAGTTGTTAAAGCATATAGAATCAGTTTTGCCCATTCATTCTACTAACAACTTTAAAGATCTAATTGAGGAACAATCTCAAGAAGATAAGGACACCAAGTTTGCTGTTTCTGTTACTACTATAGATGAATCATCATTAGATGATTCACTATTCATGCTACAGCAGTAGACATGTATGAAGTTAGATCGTACTCTGGTTCAACGACTATATGTCCAGGTCCAACTCTTTCAACAGAATAAATATGATAGACCCATAAAAGCTATTGGGTTTATGGATACTGGATCCATCCGTACGATCATGAAGCCTAATATTTTACTTTGGACCTCACATGATGAGTATTTTACAGTTGCAGATGGAAATTCTTTTAAAATCAGGCTTATCACAAAGAGAGAGATCGAAATTCGATTCATTCTACAGTGTACAGTTTGGACTAAAGTGCTTGGAAGCAATCTACCTGGCCTCGATATTCTGATTGGTATGGATGTATATAATAAAGCCTCACCTTTACAGATCCTACCTACGGGCCTCAAGTATCGATCATTCTTCAGTACGTAAACTGACATCAAAAATGTTTTTGAACTTTCTCAAGTTCCTACACCATATACTGCATTAAGAGATAAACTGTTGGATTATTGTCCTGAATCTCATTCACAGTTTACTCACCCATATCCTCTTTGTAAAAATGTTGACTTTTTCATAGGTCTAATTTTTAAAAAGAATGAGAATATCAATCCTACAAAGGCCACACAATCAGGAATGACTCCTGATGATCTCAAGCTTGCACAAGATGATTGTGTTGATCTTTTGAAACAAAGCCTCATTGAGCCGACTAAGTTAGATTAGGCTTGCCAGGCCTTTTATGTCAATAAACACTCTGAGAAGAAGCGAGCTAAAAAGATATTAGTAATTGACTACAAGCCTTTGAATGCATTCCTACAAGTTGACAAGTTTCCCCTTCCTAAGATTAGTACTCAGGTAGTCTTTCTCAAAGAAGCTATTATCTTTTTAAAGTTTGATCTTAGAGCAGGATTCTGGCAACTGGGTATTCACCTAACTGAGCGGTATAAAACTACATTTTGCATTCCCGATGGATAATACCAATGGACTGTTATGCTATTTGGGCTTAAGGTCGCTCCATCACTGTTTTAACGCATAATAACTAAGATTTATGAGTCTATCCTCCAAAGTTCCCTCATCTAAATAGATGATATTCTTTTGTTCTCTAAGACCCATGAGGAACATCAGGACCTACTATAGAAATTCTTGGCTCTTACTCAGCAGTATGACATTATGCTTTAAGCCTCAAAAAGTACCATTGGCACCACATAAATTGAATTCCTGGGTATACATTTCAAAGATGGATTTTACCAACCTAGTCCACACATTGCACATGAGCTGTTACATTTCCTGGTGAAAATCTCACTATTAAGCAGATATAACAATTCCTCAGGATTGTTAATTACATTCGTGAATTCATCTCACATGTAGCAACCTATATTTTAAGCTTATCCAAGCTACTAAAAAAGAATCCACCTCCTTGGCAGTTAGAACAAACCAAATTTTTCTAATAATTGAAGCATATCTATCAAAATCCTCCACCGTTAAAAATTCACGGAAAAGGACAACTTATTTTATAGACAGATGCTACTGAAAATTATTGGGGTGCTGTACTCCTTGAAGAACTAAATGACAAATTACTGTGGTCATACAAGTGGACAATTTTTCCCATCTGAGTCCCACTACCACATTAGTTACAAAGAAATCTTAGCCGTCAAACGAGGTTTTGAAAAGTTCACTTTCCACCTCACTCCTCATTTTGTCATTGAAACGGATAACACGTCTTTCCCCAAAATTCTTGATTAACCTAAGAAACATATTCCTAATAGTCAATTACGTCGATGGCAAAAATGGTTTTCCTATTATCAATTCTCTATTCGACACATTAAAGGTCATCACTACACACTGGCTGATTTCCTTTCTAGACATACCAAACCATTCTTGCTCATGCCCTCCTCTCTGCATCATTTCATTCCTCTGTTCTGGCTCATGGAGTTCCCCAAGTTTTCAAGATACAAAGGTGACAATGACATGGCCCTTATAGCTGTCTCTACCGATGATCATGAAGTTTTGTCTTTTTAGGAAATTGCTTTTGAGTGTTTTGACAATAAAGAATCTTTGTGGCCCATAATTACTATTCAAAATTCCTTCTTATCATGTTACTGTTTACTTTTAGAAAAGTAGATTTCTTTTTAAAGTAGCTTTGATAAAGTGTAATGATTGTACTTTACTTTTCTAAAGTTGTCATAAGTGTATCTTTAGGTAGTTTTACCTTTGTACCCCTTGCTTCGCTTATAAAAGCAAGGCTTCTCTTTCTTTGTAATCAGACAGAGTTCAAAATTAGTAATATGAATGTGAGTTTGAGTATTTCTCTCTGAGTTCTCCCTCTCCTGAAAGCTTGAGTCTTGAGTGAATGTTACTACCCGTCTTGATATAGAGACAAGTATGCTTTACACTCACCTCTTTTGAGGATCTTGTGTAACAGAAAGTCTAAGACTGTCCATAACTGTGTCTTCCAAACAATTCCACTGTATGAGATTAGAACTAATGAGGAAACAGAGTACATACTGTGTGTTAGGTTCCTAAGAGGAAAGATGAGAGTTGTGAGCTCGTAAAGCCAGGAAAGTAAGAAAGGGCATTATGTATTGACCATCATACTTGGAACTTACAAGAGTCAGTAGTCTATAATCCACCTTGGAGTAGCGTATGATCTCCTGATAGGTGTTGTTTGAAGGATGGTGTCGACGTATGTCTAGGATATACTGTTACATCTAGGATGTATCCTTTCCCTGTATGCCTTTCGAGGTCTCGATGTTATTGAAGATTTGATGTTGCAATACTCTTAAGACATCTTTTGGGTAGCTCAGTGGTATCGGAGCCACCAGGTTGTGGCCTGGGTTTGCCCATAGCGTGAGTTTGAATCCTCGAAAGATAAAGAGATTTGGGTTATACGAATCCTCGAAAGATAAAGGGATTTGGGTCATACGCTGGATGGCTCTCGGGGCTACAGAGGTGGGGGTATATTTGGGATTTGATGTTG
This sequence comes from Erythroxylum alaternifolium, assembly GCA_027478495.1. Classification (NCBI taxonomy): domain Eukaryota; kingdom Viridiplantae; phylum Streptophyta; class Magnoliopsida; order Malpighiales; family Erythroxylaceae; genus Erythroxylum; species Erythroxylum alaternifolium. The sequence goes on along the minus strand of JANIIA010330095.1, from coordinate 16,047 downwards.
CAATACTCTCATGATGTCTTTTGGGACCTTAGTCTGTGCAGCTGGCTTAGGTCTGAAAGGTTCAGTACCTGTGGATTTCGCTTCACTTATCTTAGGTTCAATATCAACTTCAGTTAGTTCAGGCATAGTCATCAGAACTCTGGATAATTATGATAGACTGAACTGCTTTCTTATTCCTTAGAAATTGTCATATCAGCTTCAGTCTTAGGACTGGAGGTTTCAGAATAACTTGTTGTGCCTTCAGAGATGTTAGAGGCTTTAGAGTAAGAGTCCGATGCTTTATCTGATTGAGAAGATTGTTCTACCACAGTTATAGTCTCAAGAGTTGTGATGACCTCTCACATGGGTGCTTTGTCCTTCCTAGTAGAGGTAAGACTTCGGTGGAGATTATGGAGGTGTACATATCTGTACAGATTAACTTCACTGGTTAACCGGTTCAGGTTTTGAGTATGAAGGTGATGGCTCAAGAACCTTTTCAGGCTTAGGCGTAGATTTCAACCTTGTTGGCTTTGCTTTAGCTGACTGTTTTGCTTGAGCTGTCCCCCTTTTTGATTTATGAACTTCTCGAATCTATGCATAAAAAGAAAATATGATAAAATAAAAAACAAAGACCAATATTCTTAAGACAAAAAATTCATTGTTACGTTTTCACATCAAATTGAAATTTTCCTATCACGTATCATAAATATTTACTGAATGTGACATTGGACTTATAATTTTTTTAAAACATTATAATTTTTTGATCTAGTCAATTTCTAAATGAATCTTATATTTGCTTAGAGGATAAACATATATTAAAGGATGTATGTACTTCCTAATAAAAGGATAATAGAACTTAAACAGCTTTGAATAGTCAGTTTCCTCTAGATATTTTTAATACATAGGAGAAGCATATACTGGCAGAGTATGTGGAAATATTAAAGAGGACGAGCCATATACAGGTTTAGTCTATGTAGATTGCACGTCTACTTCCACTTGTCGCACAATTCCTTGTATCTTCTCAATTTCTCTACATTTGTTATCAAAGTTAGGACCCATATAATGTATGTCAATGTAGTGTCGAAGTTCAGCATTAAGTTGTTTGATCTGAGCTTTGTTAGATTGATACATTTATTGGATCTTCTTAGAGACTGTGTCAACTTTTTGATGAGTAGCATATGTTTGTTGACTGATTCCCTCAAGTTTAGAATCAATCCTTCTTAAAACTCTATTTGTTATTGCATTCTGTGTTTGCCAGTTCAAGACTTCATTTGATGGATTTGACACAAGTATTCCTTGTGAAGTTATTCCTAAAGCTCGGATATATGGGTTAGAGATAACCCTCATTGATTCATCAGTACTCCTATGTAATGGAGGAAAGTCTTCCTTATATGGTGATACCATCATGCACAAAATAGGAGTAGGAGTCATAACAGGAACTGCTGCCTTACTATAACAGGAAGACGATTTCAACATCTCTCATAGAGATCTAGGTCTGTATCTTTCAGTAGATAGACCAATAGATAGGCTAGAATCATCTGGATTTGGATCATCCTTGTGTGGATGATATTGTGGCGAAGCCTTGCATCTAGGTGTTGGTTTTTTCTTCTTCCTTCATCTTTGATAACGATCATCATCATTGTCACTATCTGACTCAGGGTTGAGACATACTTCACAATCAGATTCGCACATAGATGGGTCAACATCCCATACAAAATGTCCATGATGATGACTAACATAAACTGGATCTCCGTTAGATTTGAAATATCGGATTGGACCATATTTACCTTCCTCATGTTAAAATACGACCTGGATCATAAATATACCCCCTCTTGGGGTTGAAGAACTTTTCGAATCTTTGTTGGGCTTTATGTAGATGGACTTAACAATTCCATGCTTTAATGTCTTCAGAATCGGAAGAGTTGTTGTGTGAAAAGAGTGTCAATGAGGAGCGTGGAACACCTTTTGGTAGTTGGTGATCCATTCAGTAGGCATCAACTTTTCAAACTCCACTACTGATAGTTGCTTCGGGATTTGGATGATAGTAGTCTGATCATTAGAGCGATCAGCAACCAAGTAAAGAGCAACCGAAGTAGAATTTGGAAAATTAAGGTCCATTGCATGATTTTGCAGATGATAGATCATTTGGTGATGTAAAGTAGCCATGATGGCTATTAGATCTTGATCTACTCCAGTGATCTGGATCTAAATTTATAGTCATTCAGACAAAGTGGGATTATCCAACCTAATGCTGAAATCAGGTGTTATCGTCAGTCTGAAACTTCCATTGTTGAGAGTAGTCAGTAGGGTAACAATCAAGGCATTTTGGTACATTGTATAGGCAGTGTCAAGAAGAGATATCCTGGCTATAGTAAGTATTCCCTTTCTTCCATGAAGTGTGAGAACAAGGTGTATAGCCCCTACATGAAGAAGTGTATAGTTATGCTCTCTCCAAAGAGAGATCAGCTCCTTTGATATTTCAAGCTTCACGTATTGTTTAGCTATTGTAGATCTGATACCACACTATTCCAATCTGGAACTCTGGATGATTTCCTTGAGTTTAGGCATTGAAGTGGACAAGATGGTACTAATACTACTTGTCTAAGAATGATCATGAGAATATATACTGTAAGGAATCAACAAAGGTAAAGTAGACTCACAAACACGATTTTCTACAGGTGTATGGGTAATTTCTACTAGATTTTCTATTTTATTTGATAACACACGCTTAGCACTAGAAGGTAAACTAGACATAGACAAACTAGGAGATAAATGAACAAGGGTTCTCTCCCTACTCACCAAGTCTTTACTGAGATATAATGTTAACGTCTGTTAAGATTTGAAGATGGTTGTAACATTGTCACGCAAGACGATGGCTCACCACTGGCAAAGATCCGACGATGGCTCTGACACCACACCGGGCAAGAAGCAACTTGGCTCTGATACCACACTGGGTAAGAAGCAACCTGTCTCTGATACCATACCGGGACCCCGTAGGGCACACAGGGATATTGAACCTGAGATAAGTGAAGTGGAATCCACATGTACTGAACCTTTCAGACCTGAACCAACACCAAAAGCTAAACCAACTACACAGGCTACACAGACCAAGCCATCTTTTGAACCTTGCTTTACTTTTGATGATCTTCCACCAAAGAAATGGAGAGATCGACTGCATGAATTCGGTGCATGGATAGATCTACAAATGAATAGACCTAATAGTCTTTTGCCAGTTATTTTGTCTGAATTCGCATCTTGTTTCACTGGTACTTTGTGAGAATGGTGGCAAAGTAGTTCTGAATATCAATGTATGCAGTATATCTAAGTCACTACAGCCAGAGCTCTTCTTGGAATTATTCATAAGGAATTCATTGGTGACTTTCAGCTAAGTGATAAACAGATCCGTCAGGAGTATTTTGCAATGAAATGTTGTTCACTTGACAAACGTGATATCCAGAAGCATTACAAGCATATGACGGAAAGGAACTATCTTTTGAATGGATGGAATGTTAATCTTCGATATACTTTTATCTCATCCCTTTCAGATCAATTGCAACTAGAGTTACAAAGGACCATAACTTCTTTGCAAAGAGATATGGCTAATACATCTCTTGGAGAAATCTACAACTTGCTCTCCCGTCTCTTGATAAGTTGTGTGACCAACGTACCTTATTCAAGAATATCATTAAAGGTGGTCCCATTCTCAAACATGCTTGTAAGAAGCCATATCTACAAATCAAGTGCAAAGATCAAAAGACTTGTGAGTGTCATAGAAAGAAGAAAGCTCATCTTCAACAAGTCTACCATAAAAGAAACTTCCACAAGAAGATGGAAGGCTACAAGCCTTTACTAAGAACCTACGGCAAAAAGAGAAGATTTGTGCGGTTCTTTAAGAAATCTTCTCATCGACAGAAAGCTTATCGATGTTTTCTTTGTGGATAACTAGGACACTTTGCATGTACTTGTCCTCACAAAACTAAGAAGGATATCAAATTGTTAAAGCATATAGAATTAGTTTTGCCCATTGATTCTGCTAATAACTTTAAAGATCTAATTGAGGAACAATCTCACGAAGATGAGGACACCAAGTTTGCCATTTCTATTATGACTACAGATGATGAATCATCAAATGATTCACTATGCACGCTACAGCAGTAGACATGCATAAAGTCAGATCTTACTCTAGTTTAACGATCATATGTCCAGATCCAACTCTTTCAATAGGATAAATATCATAGACCCATCAAAGCTACTGGGTTTATGGATACTAGATCCAACCATACAATCATGAAGCCCAACATTTTACCTTCTACAGCATGGACCTCACATAATGAGCACTTTATAGCTACAGATGGAAATTCTTTTAAGATCGGGCTTATCACAAAGAGAAAGATCAGAATTCGATTCTTTGCATAATGTATAGTTTGGACTAAAGTGCTTGGAAGCAAAGTACATGGTCCAGATGTTTTGATTGGCATGGATGTATACAGTAAAACCTCACCTTTACAGATCCTACCCACAGGCCTCAAGTATTGATCACTTTTTAGTCCACACATTGACATCAAAAATGTGTTTGAACTTTCTCAAGTTCCTACATCGTATGCATGACTGCGAGATAAACTGTTGGAGTATTGTCCTGCATCACATGCACAATTTACTCACCCATATCCTGTTTGGAAAAATGCTGAATTTTTCATAAGTCTACCTTTCAAAAAGAATGAGCATATCAATCCTATGAAAGTCACATATCCAGGGATGAACCCTGATGATCTCAAGCTTGCATAAGATGAGTGTGTTGTCCTTCTAAAGCAAGGACTTACTGAGCTCACAAAGTCAGGTTGGGCTTGCGAGGCCTTTTATATCAACAAAAGTTCAGGGCAAAAATGTGATAAAAAGAGATTAGTCATTGACTATAAGCCTCTGAATGCATTTCTAGATGATAAGTTTCCTATTCCAAAAATCAGTACACAGGCACTATTTCTCAAAGAAGCTGTCATCTTTTCAAAGTTTGATCTTAAAATAGGATTTTGGCAATTGGGTGTTCACCCCACTGAGAGATACAAAACAACATTATGCATTCCCAATGCATAATACCAATGGATTTTTATGCCAATTGGGCTTAAAATCACCCCATCACTGTTTCAACAAAAAATGACCAAGATTTGTGCGCCAATCCTCCATAGTGCACTAATCTACATTGATGATATTCTTCCATTCTCATAAACCCATGAAGAACATTAGGCCCTCCTTTAACAATTCCTGGACATTACCAAACAGTATGGCATTATGCCTTTAGCCTCGAATAGCATCATTGGTATCAATGAAATTGAATTTTTGGGTATGCATTTCAAAGATAGATTCTATTAGCCTGGCCTACATATTGCGCAAGAGTTATTACATTTTCCTACAAAATATCTCACTGTGAAATAGATACAACAATTCCTTGGGATTATTATCTACATTTATGAGTTCATACCAAATGCGGCAGCTTACATTTCATGTTTATCCAAGTTGTTAAAAAAGAATCCACCACCTTGGACAGAAGAACAAACAAATGTTGTTTAATATGTGAAACATATCTGTCCAAATCCTCCGCCTTTGAAGATTCCTAATAAGGGACAACTCATTTTACAGATGTTAGTGACAATTACTGGGGTGCTGTGCTTCTTGAAGAAATCAATGGAAATCATCATTATTGTGGACATGCAAGTGGACAGTTTCGATCCTCTGAATGCCATGATCACATCAGTTTTAAAGAAGTCTTAGCGATTAAAAAAGGCATTGAAAAGTTTGCTTTCCACCTTACACCTTATCACTTTGTCATTGAAATGGATAACACTTCCTTCCCCAAGATTCTTGATCAACCCAAGAAACATATTCCCAACAGTCAATTGCTTGGTTGGCAGGAATGGTTTTTTTGCTATAAATTCTCCATTTGCCACATTAAAGGCCATCTTAATATTCTTGTTGATTTTCTTTCTCGGCCTGCTAAACCTATCCTCTTATTATCAGCCTCTCTGCATCATTTTATTCCTTTATTTTGGCTGATGCAACTTCCTAAATTTGTCCGATATGAAAAGCCTTCTAACAGTTCACGTGATCCAGACTCTCCCTGACAGCTGACACATTGGATGCCTCCATTATGAAGTTTTGTTTTTTACTTTGCAGTGTTTTGATAATGAAGAATCTTTGTGGCCTACAAACCACAATTCAAGATTCCTTCTTATCATGTTACTATTTACTTTTAGAAAAGTAGATTTCTTTTTAAAGTAGCTTTGATAAAGTGTAATCATTGTATTTTACTTTTATAAAGTTGTCATAAGTGTGTCTTTAGGTAGATTTACCTTTATGCCCCTTGCTTCGCTTATAAAAGCAGGGTTTCTCTTCACTTGTAAGCAGACATTAGTACGTTCTAGTTTGATAATATGAATATGAGTTTGACTGTTTATCTCTGAGTTCTGTTTATCTCTGAGTTCTTCCTTTCTTGAAAGCTTGAGTCTTGAGTGAATGTTACTACCCATCTTGATATAGAGAAAAGTATACTCCACACTCGCCTCTTTTGAGGATCTTGTGTTGGCCCCGAGTCTCAATTCTTATTTCGCGACAAAAAAACCCCAAAATTAGGGGGTTTTAAATAAAAATAAAATAAAATAAACATGAAAATAAATCAGATCGGGAGTCGAACTATTAAACAAACAAATTAATTAATTAAAAGAGGAGACAAAGAGGTGCACGATTATGTGTTAAAACACATGATCTTACGTTAAACGCATAGCTCGTGCGTTTATTCTCACGATCGTGCATTAAACAATGCATGACAGTGCATTAGAAAATGCACAAAAAGAAGAACTCAAAAAATCACGATCATGCACATGCACGATCGCAAAATTTCATGAATAGTGGGGGTTTGTCATAATCGTGCATGTACACGATCGCGACGTTCCCAAAATAAAAGGGGGTTGTCGTGATCGTGCATGTGCACGATCATGTAACCCTGCTGCACCATTCTTCTTCAAATGATCATAACTTTCAATCCCAAATTCTAAAAATTTCAAACTTTATGTCGTTAGAAAGCTAAAAGAAAGAGCTATAGTTTTCAAGAAGACATCTTTGTCTAAGTTTTCATAAGGTTCAATGTCGATATGCTATTTTTGCACCTGAGGAGTGGAAAGATAATGGAGTGAGCTGGGAAGCTCAGTGGCTAATATGTTTATAACCATCAGTGATGAGCCACACACACACACACAACTAATTATATTTATATACAGCAATCCAGTTCACAGAATACTTAATTTAAATTACAGACACACAATCCATATCATATATTTTACAATCATCAAACAAAGCATTCAATTATAAATCATGCTCATCAAATCATAACAAAGTACACAACAATATAGCTCGAGAGAATCTCATAAAACAGAATGGTGAAACTGAAGTTTATACCATGAACAAAATATCTCATATGCCACAAGCGGGTAGCCGGGAGAAGGCTTTAGGTCAACGTGCACGTAGCAAACAAAATGATATCTCTCTTGTTTATTTCATATCTTAATCATATTTTCATGATATTAGTGTTTTTCTTCTCATTAATACCAAAAGCAGTGGATTCTTTCAAAGCGAACATGATTTCAATTACAATTTATTTTTTCCACATTCACAATGATAAAAAGCAAGCCTTTAAATCCACATACAAGCAAATAATTTAGCTCATCAACATAACGACTATAAACATATTACCCACCTATTTACTTGTAACTCCAAGATCAAACTTGTCTTTCCTCTTGTTCTTGCCTTCGGCTTTCTTGGTTCCCTTCAAGCAAATATATTTTTTATTCAAACAACATATACGAATAGAACTTCCATAAAGCTCTATCATCCAAAAATGAGCTTGGACTTAATCTACTCTTAGTTTATCTAACTAGAAGAACTAAGATATAGTTAAAAGTTAATGAAAATCTAAGAGCATAAATCTCTTGCTCTTCTTCTTTCTCTCTTCATTTTCAGCACATAAAAAAAAACTAATTTCTCTGCTTTCTTCTTCTATTAAAACAAGAAAATAGATAAAGGGTTACCTAAAACTCAACTGAACCTTCTTCTTCCACTTCTTATCTCCTTTATCTTTCTTTCCTTCTTCTTCTTTTCTGGTTTGCATTCTGCTTCTCTTCTTCTACTTCTTTCTATATTTTTCTTCTCTCTTTCTTTCTTATTTTACACGAGTCTCTCTCTTTTTCCTTAACCTCTCAAACATGTCTCTCCCTTTTCTCTTGTTGTTACACGACTCTCTTCCTCTTTCTCTAGTTTCTTCCAGGTTCTTCTTTTCTTTCTTTCTTAACCTCACGAACACGTCTCTTTCTTTCTTCACTCACACCCCCTTCATTTGTTCTTCTCTTATTAATCTAAAAAAACTCTAATCTTCTAAATTTACCCTTCCATATTTACTCTAATACTTCTTACTCCTTAACTCAATTCTAACATTTTTATTTAATACATGCAAACATATGGAAATAAAAATATTCGTAGCTAAACTTCAATAGATTCTAATTTAATAAATTCTAATTTCTAAGCAAAAAGTTTGTAGTTTACATTCTCACTATGGGGGATTTATTGAATCACCTCATCTAACACCTCTCATAATTGACGTTTTTGTTGTTCGTCCAAACCTGCTTGAGGTGCATATGCACACATTACATTGAAAACAATACTACTCGCCACAATCTTAACAACCATAATCTTATCTTTTTTATTTTTTTATTTCCACAATATGATTTATAAGTTCCTTAACAACTAAGATACCTACCCCATTCTGTCATCTCAAACCCCTTGAGTACCACAATTTGCCATTAATCTCTTTTGCTTTAGGGCCCATCCAATTTGTCTCTTGGATCCACGCCATATGAATATTATATTTATCTAAAATCTCCACTAATTCTAGAGGCTTCCTTGTAAGGGTCTTAATATTCCAAGAACCTATCCGTAGTCTATCACCATATTTTTTACTCTTACATATGAAACTCACAGAAGGACTAGCCCTTGCTTTATCATTGGCATACAAAGCCATCACTCCTAACTCAATGCCCCCCAAAAGCCCAAGAAGAGGATTCCATAAGTCATTAACAACTCTAATAAACTTTAGAGAGCAAACAACCCTAAGTAAGGGAATATTATAGTAGAAAAATTATTAATCCAATAAGCCATGCTAATAGAACGCTAGAAAAAAAACTAGCAAAAATAAAAAAGGAAGAAGGGAAGTATTCAATAGATGTATACATGTAACTGTTAACAAGCTAGAATATAAAAAGTAAAACCCATATTACCAAAAGGAAAGTATTCAAAAAATATCCTGCTAGAAAAAAAAAAGACCTTTGTATCGTAGTTTCTACAACAATCTCCATTGAATACCGAAAGCATCTAAAGATGGAGAAATAACTTGGTGGTGGTAAAAAAAACCAATTCTATGCATACTTCAAGGGACTCACATACAAATCAAACCTTTCGTACAGTAACAATACATATGAACTCAAAAGTTAAAAGCAGTAGTCAGAATGAGGGTAGCAAAAAAGATGAAGTGAATAGACGGTGACAAATATACCATTACCAGAGTCTTTACAAATACAGAACCTGATACTAGGGAGTAGAAATAGAGATGAGCTCGCTCCTTGAACCTGTAAAACTCCACTTCACAGCCTACAAAAATAAGTGCAAAAAAAAGAAATATAAAATACTAGGTGTTGCCAAATGTCTATATCAATGATTCACTAATTAAAACTTCACAGAGCCTAGTCTTAGACAATGTAGAAGGCAATCTGGTTCCTCCATATGAAATCCTCTGAAGTGGCTCACATGCAAACAAGACACAAGCCTCGCTTCAACCGCTCGCCACACCAAACGAGCACGCCTCGGTGATCAATGGTGAGAGTCCAGCGACTATTAGAGGGGGAAAGCAGCGATACAAACCAAATCTTCACATTAATATAAATATGCGATTTAATTTAACTTTAACAATCTGGCATTTAATTATATGCAAAAATGGGATATTTTTAAATGAACAAAAATGTATAAAACAAAATTCAGTTGACAATTTAATTAATAACTTGTAGTAACAATTTTAGAATTAATGACACGGTTTTGTGGGAATAATGGATTATATGGATAACAATGATTATATTTAGTCGAAATTCGTTCTAAAAATGAAAATGCAAAAGAAAGTACTTTTATATTTTTTAAATTTTATTTCAATTACTTACGTTTCAATATTTATTGATTGATGTTTTCTATGAAAGATAAGTTTAAATTTGTAACCTGTCGAGAGGTATTGTTAGCGAGATTAATTTACTTGTGAAAATAATTAAGAGTAGCACCATTTTGATGGGTCTTGGTAACACTTTCTGTTGAAAATTAATTCAAATTTTAGAATTGTTAAAATTTCTTTAGAATAGGTCTTAGTTTGTTTTTAATTTTGCAGATTCTGTGGGATAATTTTTTGATTTTTTTCTACTTTATTATAATCAAAATATTTGATTTTGTTAAAGATTTACTTTAATTTTTAATTTATTTATAAGCCTATATAAAAACATGATAAGATAAAATAAATGAATGAGTTAAGTTGCAAAGTTACGTCCCGAAAATTTCAACACTTTCTTGCTTCCATCCCAATTAGAGCTTTTAGAAATAATCAAGCAATCGAATCTTCGCCTCCTATCGTTGAACGTGGCATTGAACGTCGCAAGAGGAAAAAGTTTTCTTTCCCCTGAGTACAATTTTAACATATTCGTAGATCCGAGTACTGACATCTTATTACAAGATCGTGTTTATGAGAGCTGAAATGATTCTTCTTCTGACGTCTTTTGTAACCGGTCAAAGGCGACAGTGTCCATAGAAATGCAAACAGCCCTTGCGAGACAATTGAGCAACTGCTCCATGCACAAAACGATTAGTTACCTTTGGAGATTACAAAGATTACACTTGTTTTTATTACGCTCCGCCCTTCGTTTGATTCACCATAGCCTAAAAGACTTCTTCATTTGTTTACAACATCAGCTCTCTGGTCTCTACCTCCCACCCATTTTATTTACTTGTCTTCCAATGAAGGACATTTTGTGGATTCTGTTGATTGGCGTCATTTTTGAATTGGAGAAAGCTTCGTCTCAGGGTACAAGTTCATGCCTTTTCCGTCTCTTTTAGATCATTTATTAACGGACATGAAATAAGAACCTTCAAAATGCTTCTTTCTTTACTTAGATACAGCGGGAGGGTTGAGCATCGACTGTGGAAGTCAACTCCCTCGGTTGAGCTGGACCATGGATGCGGACTTCACTCAGGCAGGCGTCGACAAGAGGGTCTTGGAGCAACACGCTCAGATTCCTCCCAAATCGGATGGACCAAAATTGTTACACATTACCCGTGTACAAGCAAACCAAGAGATACATAATCCCAGCTGGGTTCTTCTTCGGCAATTACAATTCTCTCGATATGGTCAACGGCATGTTGGTTTGTGTTTTATACTCGATCACTTCATTTGTAATTTAGTGATAATTAATTAAAGATATTTTTTATCTTGTACATATTTAGATATATATGATAAAGTTCATGAGATAATTATACATTGTAAATGAAATTATAATCAGATTATAATTATGAGATTCATAATACATTTATATATTATCCCTAATTTTTTCCTAGTCATTCTTCTATTAAGATTTGATATTAATAGAACGCAAAAAGACTAGCACACGTTATGATTTTCCTTATGAAAGAAGTAGTCAATCTCATAAGCTAAAATATAGATATATTTAAACAAATGTATGGATGTTTGTTAGAGAAGAAGTTCACTGAACATACTCGACATGAAAAACTCATTTGGAACATTACTTGTATGTCTATGAAATTCTCATTATGATAATTATATAAGTGATCCTTTAATTTGAGGTCACCAAAGTTATCTTGTATATGGATTTCTATATTTTCATACTAATAATCTATTTAATCATGAGTCATTTAATCGGTAGTCATTGGATATAGTATGAACTATACGGAAAAAGTTGAGTGATCAAGATATAAATTATTACCCTAAAGTAATTAGGGAGAATATTCCATTGTTCTCAATTAGTATTGATTCCGAAAATCCTTGGCTATGGTAAAATAGCACTTTGTAATAGTTTACAAATGTCATTAATTAAATCGATAGCTAATGGATGAGAACTAATATGATTGGAATTAATTTATGTCCAAAAATTGAGACAAATTTCACATTTAATTTGGTCAATAGAACCAATTTTAGGGGCAACGATGTCCGGTATGTCTAAATTTCTTGTTTTCTTGGCCTAGACAAATTAATTGATACCATTCAATTACATAGTTAATTGTTACTCCAATCTTAGTATGGAAAAATAACTGTTAAATATTAGGCAAAGTAGTACATCCTTAGAGACAACCAAAAGAATAATATAATGATGAAAGTAAATTTTATTTCCCATAAGCTAAATTTCCATTCATGATTCCTATTATTTGATCATTTAAATCATTCATTCTTTCATCAATAATAGCCATTCGTATTGGTGATTCAATTCTTCTTGAAATGTGGATTTTAATAATATTTGAATAGTAGAAAGATGTATATATCCGATTTTCTTTCTTTTTTTGGAATTTTTGTAATTGTTTATAAATTTGTTCTTGATTTATTAAATTAATACGAATATGTACATTACATTGGTCAATTCTAATAGGATTTTCAAGTATTCTTTTTCCAAAATAAATAATTTTGTTTTGATTTATAATATTTTTAAAAAGGTTAGAATTAATATCTTTTCCTACTTTAAGATTTAAATGAGTTTTAGTTATGTGTTTTTGTTTTTCATTTGATAATAAGGTATTTATATGGAATATTCTAGTGGATTCGGATAAATCTAAAGAGTATAGATCTAATATATTTTCTTGACTAATTTCTTCTGTCATTTGGATGAAAGATTTTGTGATGCTCTGCTAAGGTATTATATAAGGTTTCTAATTCTTGATTGTAAATATTAATTCTAACCTTTTTAAAAATATTATAAATCGAAACAATATTATTTATTTTGGAAAAATAATACATGAAACTCTTATTAGAATTGACCAATGTAAAAATTCAATATATTCCTTCTATTGCTAATAGTCTTGTAGATACATTCACTCGAGAATGGAAGCTGCTATCATCAGCCTAAAGGATTCATTAACCAAAAAAGAGATTATCTTTTCGATAGTACTTAAATCGATTTAATTCTTCTGTTTCTATAGGTTGAGAATTCCAATTATATTTATTTTGATTTTCCCGTTTTCATTTTTCTCTACTTTGACTAGTTTCAAGTTAATCATCTTGTTTTTGTTGATTTGTATATAATTTCTTCCTGTAACCTCTCTCTCCCAAACACAGCCTGCAGATTGGCGATTAAATAGAAACGAGTTATACAGGTATGATCTTTATGGCTACATCACTTATTATTCAAATATTACTTATTTTAATTATATCCAAACTTTTTTATTCATGTTAGCTATCAGTTTTAAATCTTTAAATCCCCGTGATTTTATTGATTTTCTTCAAGCATGTTGGACTTATAGCTTTAGATCTATTCTTCGAACTTATCTACTTGATAAATATCTACTTAATAACTAATGTCTATTTGTATTACCTGTCGTTCTATTCATTTATGTATTATACATACTCAAAAGAAAAATAAAAAACACTGCCGAATTTTTAAATGCATTAGAACCTATAGAAGATTTTCAAGTAGTCACCAATGAACTTTATAATAATATTTTGAAATGTTTTTTGAGTAGATTCAGAAGCATTAATTGAAAGGAGAAAATTATAAGTATGAATAAATTCTCTAATACATTTTTGACTAAGTTTTATTTTCTTTTGAGTATGTATAATACATAAATGAATAGAACGACAGGTAGTACAAATAGACATTAGTTATTAAGTAGATATTTATCAAGTATATAAGTTCGAAGAATAGATCTAAAGCTATGAGTCCAACATGCTTGAAAAAAATCAATAAAATTGCGGGCATCTAAAGATGTAAAACTAATAGCTGACATGAATAAAAAAAGTTGGATATAATAAAAACTAAGTAATATTTGAATAATAAGTGATGAAATAATAGCCATAAAGATCATACATGTATAACTCGTTTATGCTTAATCGCCAATCTGCAGGCTGTGTTTGGGAGAAAGAGGTTACAGGAAGAAATTTAAGAGCGTTTTTATTTCATGTTTAGGCCAAAGCCTGATGTTACATTATATAGAGAAGAAAAGAAGAAAAGACAAAAAAGCTAAAACGAGACAGCTGGTAAAGTAAAGTAGGGGTAAAAGTAAAAATAAAGCAAAAAGTAAAGATAAAAGCAAAAGTAAAAAGAAAAGTAAAGGTAGTTGGTTGGCCATGTGTTGGCCATTAATCTTAATAATTACATTACGATAAAAATGAAAAGATGTTTGCTTTATTCTTCAATAATGACTTCGTCGGTTAACCTGTTGTAATCTTTGATAGTTGATGATGAAGGGCACCGGGAACAGTTATATGTTGGATAATTTTGTAGTTGCTTGCATATTGAATGTTTCCAATCTGGAGATAATTCTTCAAATATCCCAGCTGTGTGTGAGATTTATACTTCCATTTGTTTGATGAGTTGGGGAGACTCGGTAGTTATTGGGCTTCGATAGGTAGAAGTCATGATTAAATTGTGTCCTCAGTAATTAAGTTTAAGGAGTGATTCGGCATTAATTTTTAAACACTGATTATAAATGCCTTCAATACAATTGAGGTTGAAATGGTGGATTAAATCCCATGAAACATCATGCTTGGGTGGTTCATTAATGGGTGGATACATATTGTTGCTTATTCCTATTTGGATATAAGCTGTCCGTGGAATTTGGATTGTAGAGTCTTTGAAATTATTTGCTTTGGTAAATATTGGGTAAGTGCTAAATATTTTGAGAAAAACTTCTCTGTCATTGGCAAATTGATCCTTGTAGTTTTTGCTTGCTTGACTAAAACTAACAGGAAATTCTGCTAGGCTGTGTAAATTGGTGAGGTAAATAGTGTTTATCAATCCACTTTAGAAGAATAGATAAGTGGTTAAAGGTTTTTCTTCGGAGAAGATGATGACTTTTGGTCTATAACGTCCTCTATTCTATGGATTATACTGGAATTGCTTTTGGGCTTTTGTCCATTCATTTAATGCTTGAAAGCAATCATAGAAAATATCCAAAGTTATTTTTTTTCATTTCCTCTTTGAGAGCCTTGGTTGGTATAGTATTGATTCGGTCCATATTAATAGGCTTTCCTAGTTGTTTCATTTTGGACTCACTGGAGGGTTTTTTTTTTAAGATTTGTTTGTATTGGGGTTTTAATATGGGATTTTTGAATTCGGCTAAAGCTTTTTCGGCCTCATCTTTTGTAGTATACGCTTTGTGGATAAAGGATGGCTTTCTTGTGATGTTGTATAGAGGCTTTATGCCATTCATCACATAGGCCTGCCATGGGTCTATTGAAAATGACATAGGTTTTGTTTTCTTTGTGGTCTTCTTTCTTTTGGGCTAAGGTAGGTGTAGCAGGACTGGGTTAGATAGTAGGAGGAGTGACTGTTTGAGTTATCTATTGTGGAGTGATAGGTTTTAATTGTTATGGTGATTTGTGTAACTTGTTTTCTAACAGTTGGATGGTAGACCGTAGCTGGTTAATTTCTTTAGTGACTACTCCCACTTGTTGTTGTAGCTCTAATAATTCTGCCTCTTTTTTGGTTAATGAATCCTTTAGGCTGATGATAGCGTCTTCCATTCTCGAGTGAGTGTATCTGCAAGACTGTTAGCAAGAGAAGGAATATGTTGAATTTGAAATTGATATTGAGCTAATTCCAATTGCCACTGAATTAATTGACCTTGATTATAATTAGTTTTAATATTATATTTAGTAAATCCACATAAATACTTACATTTTATAATTCCAATTACCACCAAATTAATCGGGCTTGATTATAATTAGTTTTAATATTATATTTGGTAAATCCACGTAAATAATGTTTGTACCAAATG
>JANIIA010329153.1:0-39848 GCA_027478495.1 Erythroxylum alaternifolium | reverse complement strand
TTTAATTATTTAAATGTATGTGATGCCATGTGGAGTACTGTAGTGAGTGCACGTAGCGCTCCCTTATCTTAGGTTATGTATCGGAATGACCTACGGGCGTCCTGGTGCGTACCCTAGGGTAATGGGGTGTTACATTGTTTCTCTCCCTATTGAATTCCTAAAGTAAGGTGCAAGTTTATAGGAGTCTGCACTAGTCGATTTTTTTTTAAAAAAGAGACCAACCTTCTCGGTGATGAAACTATAGCATTTAAAGCATTGGAAGTTTAAAGGACTATAAGAGGTGTGGCTATGTGAGGATCATCTTTTCGTTTTCAAGTTTAGCTCAAAGGAATAGGCTTTGAAAGTCTTAGACAAGGGACCATGGCATTTGATGGTTTGCCAATCTTTCACCAAATGTGGAAGCTTGACATTAAACTCAAATATTTCAAGTATAAACAAGTTCCATTATGAGTTAATTTTTAACAAATTCCACTAGAATATTGGTCTAATAGAGGGAAAATTCTGCTTTCAAGAATTATAGACAATCTATTATGTATGGACAAAGTAACTTCATTAAGAAAACGTATAGGTTATGTAATAATTTGCATCACTGCTGACATGGAATGTAACTTACCTGAAGAAGTTCTAGTAATGTTATTGGGAGCAGAGGATATGTTGGTGAAGGAAACCATTAAATTTTCTTACTAATAAAGGTTTCATTACTGACTCAACAAGGGCGGAAATGGCTACCAATGGGTGAAGTGTTCAAATTTGGTTTTAATAACGAATTGATACAATTGGAAAATGTTCAATCTAAAGTTTTAGAATGGAGGTTTCAGAGGATTTAGGTTTGGTTTATGGTTTCTCTAGCCTTAACGCTGAATCCCCTAATTAGAATATAGAATTTCATAGCTCAAATGATGTGCCTACTCCCTCTTCCAACTAATGCCAATAAGATAATCTGATGTAGACTATTGGTAATGTTCTGATTTAAGGAGCTATTTAATTGGGACAAAATCCTAATATCCCTCCAGCTAATGATTTTTTTGATTAAGGAGCTCTTGTCTCCATTGAAAGGAAGACATTTAGATGAAAACATAAGTCTAGAGTCAATAATTCCTTTAAGAACTAATGACAATGTTTGCATGGAATGTTAAGGGTCTTAATGATCCTAAATAATAATATCTGATACCTGATTATATTAAGGCAATAAACCCAAAATTATTTGTTCTTTGGAAACCAAATTGAAAAGGGAAAATTTTCTAATTCAAGGCTTATTAAAAGCTCATTACTAATTATGATAGGCATTATAAAAGAAGGGGTTAGATAAAGTTTTGGTGTTTAATTAGTAATGCGCTAACTAATATGTTCATCTTTTAGCTAAAATTGAAGGTATAAGAAATGCTTGGTTCACATTTATGTATGCATCAAAATTTTCATTTTAATGAGTTACTTTGTGGAATGATTTGGTACGATACAATAATATAGTGAATGATCTGTGACTCATCATTAGTTACTTTAATTATACATTATTGGCTTTAAAATCTAAAGGAGAAAGATGCTTAGGCAAACCTTATGGATAATTTAGAACATGCCTTTGGAATTTGGAAGTAATTGATCTTAGCCATAATGAAATATTAGTTACATGGTATAATAATTAAGATGGTAAATAGTTATTAAGGACAAAATTTGATAGGATTTAGTCAACTTATTGTGGATCCAAAAATTTAATTCAAGCACAGCTTATTTTAATAAAAATATATTCTTAGACCATTCCCTTATAGAGATTCACGATCTTATTGAAAAATTAAGGTATCCTTCTCCATTTAGATTCTTTAATTACCTTAGTGGTATGGAACCAAGAAGTTGTATTTAAAGGATTAGAGTATCAAGTGAATGGTTTTGCATCTTACCAATTCCATAAGAAGTTTGACAGGCCCCTATCCTATAATGACTAGGCAACCTACCTGGTGCTTTACGGTGACTCTCTAGTTGATATTTGAGTTAGCTGAAAAGTTCTCATAAAGCTAAGCCTATTGCCCTGGTTAAGGAAAAGGTTCAATTCACAATAAAAATGTATACAGTCAAGTTTTGTTTTTCTGTTTATTAAAAAATTTAGTAGCATAATGGTTGCATTTTAACATCCCAACAATTTCAAAGTCCTTGTAAAAGTTCAAAACACTTATATTATCTCATCAATTTCTCAACTTCAAATTGTGGACTTCAAATCCACTCACATGCATTAAACTTTGAAAAGCTAAAACAATGTCATGCATTCCATTTAAAAAACCTTTATACATATCCATTGTTTATACAAATTTACTTTCCAAAACGTATGTAAAGATATGCAACAGTTCTCAAAAATATGTACAAGGAAAAATAAAAATGCCTACAAAATAGCATTTGACAAAGTTGACTACTCGAGGTGGAGTCCTTAGTATTGAACCCCCTGAGCGTGCACCTGGGAGGTTTTATTTAAAAATTTAAAATAAAGAGTGAGATAAACAAGCTCAGTGAGTTTAATTGGTTTCCAATAAAAACATTTATACAAATATTAACCTTTATAAAAGAAAAAACTTTCTTTTTTTTTAAGTAATAACCAATGTTCTTACAAAACTGATTCTTTGTTTCCATAAGATCAATGCATATGTAAAACAAAACATATCTAGTTTTCTGAGATCAAGTTCCACTTTTTTTTGTAAAGTATACAACGATGGTAATCAATACTTTCATGAACTTTCTTTTTAAAACATAGCCTATCACTAATTTTCTTTGCCATATGGTACCCTTAGGTGTAAAGCCACAGAGCTAGTTCTGCATCGCTTATCCGAGCTTGATTAACCTTTATATACCAATTGTTATGAAGCTAGTTCTACATTGCTTACTCTTAACGATGCTAGCACTACATATAAATCAGTGGTTGTGGAGCTAGTTCTGCATCGCTTACTCATAATAGTGCTAGCATAGTAAATACTCCACACATGAAGGGGGCGACTCATAGGACATACTGACAGACATAATACCACCCATGTTAGTGATAGATGCCCCCCAAATACCACCAAACACATTAGGATGTACTCTGATCGATGTAATTGTATGTATAAAGACCTAACGGTGTATCATAGGCTAGATCACAATTAATACATAAGCGCTCCTCATTTCAATACCAATTCAAAACATATTCAAAATCCATTTCTATGCCAATTTAAAGCATATGCAAATTTCAATTCAAAGCATGTGTGTATCTCATTAGTTTCCAAGTGTATCCAAAACACAATTCATTGCTAAATCAAAGCATATGTAAACCTCATAAAATTAACTTTTAAATTCAAGTAGTAGCACTAATGGAATTATTCATAAGCATACTTGTCATAGTAAGGTAAAAATCATCTTTACAAAACCAATTTAAAGGAACACTCACTATTTGTCGTTTATCCTAAACCACCCTCTTTGATGTTTTTCTTTATTAGTCCCGAGTCTATGGTGACAAGAAAACTTTATTGTCTTACTGAAATATGAGGCAGACCCCTGAAGGGTTCCTAAAACCTGATAAGTACATCCATGAGTTACTATCTTGTTTTACAAATTTTATAACAAAGGGCTAAACCAAAATCTTAGCATTTTAATTAAAATTCTATTTTCTTTTCATTCATCCATTAAACTATGTACAACATATATGTTTCCATTGAACAACCATTAAGCCATATATCTAGCATCTACATACTTCCAATTAATACCCATCAAATAACATACATAAGATATGGATATACATGCTATCCCTCCATTTACCATACTATTTCTCTCTTCATTTAACCATGCCTCCAATTGTTCCTTAATTTTCACATATCAAACGTTCAATTAGGTTTTGAAGGCTTCTAGAAATTTGTTCCCCTATGTCTCTAGTTTCCATATCATTAAAAAATCATGCCATTTCACCTTATATAATATGAAACATGGTGCAAATATCACAAGCTGCTTCAACATAGGGACAATATCAAGTTTCCATAATTAATCTCAATTTTCAATATCATTTAACTATAATTAGGTCTAAGTATCTTATAAATAGTTTTATTACTTTGAATTAGGTTTCATTACAATTGGACTGTTCAAAACACTAGGACTGTTCAAGCAAACTAAGAATCCTAATACAAAAGTTCACTAAACATAGTTAGGAAAACTTACCACTTTCTTCAAATCATGCTCAAACATTCACGCAATTCATAAGGAATTCATGTTTCTAATTTAAAAATTCACATGACCAGCTAAAGAGAATGGACAAGAGTGGTTTAACATGCCTAAAATCATATGGTCGTGTGTTGTCCATCAGCTGGCATTGATGAAGATGTCTGTGGTTTCTAGCTTAGACACCATGCCAGATTTATTTCCTAAAGGCAGTAACTTGGAAGACCTATGTGTGAAGGGAGTAGCTACAATTATTCTTCAAATATTCTGGTCCGGAAGAGAGCTAAAACTTTAGTGGAGTGAAGGTGGAGTAGCTCCTCCATCATCTTTGAATATGCTACACGTTGATGGGGGCTGCCACATGTTGCAATGTTTACTTCCAACAGCTGTCCACTATTTTAATTGTCTCCATCTTTGTTTAATTAAACCGTTAGCTTGTTGTATCATCCACGACAACACTTATCTCCCATATATAACAATTTGTTTTCATTCTTATCTCACCAAAATGACACATGCCCACATCATATATTGGCCTCAGTTGTAACAAATTTTATGTCCCTCGCATCTACTCCTTCATAAACATGACATCATAAGATTTTCATGCATTCTTGTTCCAAAATAATGAGATCTTCTTCATGTATATGACATCTACCACTTAAGGTTCATTCACATGTACATGTGTTATTTCTTTTCCAAACTAATTAAATGGCTTAAGAAAAATCTGTCTAATTTTGATAGAAATTTCATGTCCACTTAATAACATGTTACACCTAAATATACCAAAATATAAGTTAGATAGATTTACTTTAAGTATCTATAACTATGACTGATTCTTATGTCCTTATGTTTCAGCCTAAGAATGCTTCAAATTTGCTCCACAATAATTAAAATAAGGTCAATCTTAATCTATCATAAATTCATCTGATTGAATTTATTTTTAATCCATTTCTATACCAGATGACTCCAATATTTTGCGATTATCATTTGACTTTAATAATTGTCATTAAGAGTTGGGTTCCTAATTCACCTTTTAGTGAAAATAAAATTTGCATTAGCCTGAAAACATCATTATCAAAAAATGAAATTTTATAGACCCGTGAAAAGAAAATTTTGGGGTTTTACAAAGTTGATGGGAATAAAATAGGAGTTTAAATCTTTTAAGAAAAGCAGGCAAAGGGATGCTCTTAATGGCATAGATCGAGCCAAAGAAGCATTAATACAATGCTAGGATAAAATTTATGATTCTTCTTATGATGGCCCTTTAAAGATCAAGGAAAAGAAAGCCTTACCTAATTACATGAGTGCTCTAGAAGCGTATTCCTCCATTCTTATACAAAAATCAAAGATGATATGATTGAAAGATGGGGACTCTAATTCCAAATTCTTTCACAGATCACTCTTACTAGGAGGAACTATAACAAAAAATCCAAGTTAATCACCAATAAAGGTATAATTATCACTGACTGGAATGAGCTTAAAAGTCATGCTAGAGATTACTATACTAAAGCATTGGGAACTCTAGGGGCTTGGAATCATATTTACCTACTTTATAGCCTATCAATTCCTATGGTAATCTCCCTTGAGTAGTCTAAATTTCTTATTAGCAATTTCACTAATAAAGATATAAAGGTAATGGTATTCTTTCTTAGTCCCAATAAATCCCTAAGAAATGATGGTTTCAATGGCTTCTTTTATCAATATACTTGGAGCTCCATTAAATCCATGTATGTAAAGCTATTCATGAGTTCTCTGATAATGCCTATCTTTTGAAGGTATATAATTGCACTTATTTGTGTCTAGTCCCAAAAACCCATAATCCAAACTCTTTGAGGGACTTTAGACTGATTTCTTATTAAAATACATTTTATAAAATCATCTTCAAGTTGTTAGCTAATAGAAAAAGTTAATTGCTTCTTTTATTCATTAGCCAATCTTAAGCTGCTTTAATACAAGGTAGAAATATTTGAGACAATGTGTTGCTTGTATAAGAATGATTGCTAAACTTAAGGCATTTGATTCTGTTAGTTAAGACTTTATGCTTCTTTCTTTTTAAGTATCTGGTTTCCCTAATAAGTTAAATACTTGGATTTCCTAGTGCTTAACCACTACTTCATTAAATGTTTTGATAAATGGGGAAGGTAGCCAACTTATCAAATGTCATAGAGGGCCAAAGCAAGGTGATCCTCTCTTCCCTTATCTCTTTGCCATACCTATTAAGGTACTTAATTTCATTATCCATAAAAATGTGCTTACTAATTGTGGTTTTAAGTATTATGAGAATTGTAACAAGATGGAAATCACCCATCTTGCTTTTATTGATGATTTGTCATTATTTTGTAAAGCTGATGAAGTCTCAGTGACTTGCTTAATAAGATCTTTGGAGGAATTTATTATTTGTTATAGGCGTTATATTAATAGAAAAACGAGCTACATTATCACTTCAATAGATGTATTGACCTTAACCTAATTGTTATCTTCCATCTTAGGTTTATCACTCAAATATCCATTATTTACCTACCTAGGTATTCCTATATCCTTAAGGAAGCCCTATTATTTAGATTGTTAAGGGTTATAGGATATTATTAGGAAAAGAATTGGGTCCCAAATGCCTAAGTTTCATTTTTTGGCAAGTTATAGTTAATTTCTTCAATGCTTAGTAACTTATCCATCTATTGGTCTTCTCACATTTCATTTCCTATAAAGCTTTATAAAGAAATTGACAAACTTCTTAAAAATTTTCTTTAGACTGGCAATGAATCCTTTAAGCCTTTTGAAAAAGTAAGTTGGAATGAACTTTGTATGCCCATGAGGAAAAGAGATTTGGGAGTTAAAACTGTAAAGTTGGTAAACAAGGTTATGGTAATTAAGAGGCTATAGAAAGTAATAAATAGCAAGGAATCCTTTTGAGTGAAATGGCTTTATGAGCCTTATATTCGAGGACCCAACTTATGGATAATTAAAATAATAATAGATTCATTATAGTACTGGATTCAAATGCTAAAGCTAAAGGACTTCATCCACTTATTTATCAAATACAAGTTAAGGAATAGAAGAAATATACAATTATGGTATGATAATTAAAGTACAACTGACCCTTTTTGTCTTCTCTTTAAGCTAGCCTTACAATTTTCTCCCCTAAAAATTTAAGGATTAGTAGTTTAATTACAAATGAAAGATGGCATTGTGATAATGAAGGTGAGAAATTCTTTCAAGATTGATTCCCCTAAACTCTCTCAAACCTGTAAATAGAGGATAAGGTAATTTGACTTAAGCACCCTTTTGACTTATTTACAAACAAATATTATGTGATTATGATTATAAATTAAATAATGATTTTGGACTGGTATTTCCTTGTATGGAACATGCTTCTTATCCTAAGATTCTCATTTACTTTATGGCTTGGAGTTAAAGAAGGGCTCATTACTTTTAACGAAACAGAAGGTACCAATATTGAATTGTATGTTTTGCTTGTCTTGACAAGAAACCAATAAACATCTTTTATTTAGTTGCCCTTATTTATATAAGGTTTAGAGGGATGTTATTAGGCTTTATAACCTAGATCTGCAAATTAAAGCCTTGTTAGGAATAATCTAGTCGTTGTATTCCCTTTCTAGGGATCACAAAGTTGAGAGGTTGTTGTATATCTTGGTTCTTAGTAGCATTGTTTATGATGTTTGGACAAAAGGGAACCAAAGAGTCTTCAAAGACATATTTAACTCTTCAAAAGATGTAGTGAATGCAACATTAGACATATCAAGGAGCTGATTATAGCTATAGAAAAAGCCTTATCACTTTCTCTACTTTTGATATTAAATTGATCCCTCTAGTGAGTCTTGTGAGTCTAATGAGTTACCATAATCCTAACATATTATATATGGGACACCTTAATAAGCTTTAGTAGTCTTGAATTGTACTTGAAGTTTTATTTTGCACATCCCTGTAAACTCTATTTAGTTATTAATATAATTTATTTACTATCTAGTAAAAGGATCAATATTATATATTGAATCTTATTTAGACACAATTGGTTTTTAATTAGAATTAATTGTAATTATATTAAAGTTTAATTGAAATTAAAATTTTATTTTAACTAAATTCTAAACTTATTATAGATAGGTTTAGGCTCTAAAAGAGCTAGCGCTTCTTAACTAAACCCCTTTATAATACTTTTAAAGTTCTCTCAACGTATTCTATGGATGCCATTAAAGGTTAGATACATGTGCATCTACAGTGGTTGAGATAAAGTAATTTTATAAAAGATTTAAAGAGAAGAATAAGAAAAAGTGTAAAGTTTTATAATAAGTTATAAATTAAGATTTATACTTTATTATATTTTATGCATTAATCATGTTATAATATTTAAATAATCTTTAATTTTAGAAAATTAAAAAAAGGTTTTTTTCTTATTTTTCTATAAATATGATTGGATCTCTCCTTGATTTCCTAACATTTGAACCTTAATCAAAATTTAAAGGATTAATTAAAATATGGTTATGCTTGTGCCAAGTTCTTAGAGTTGTAGAGAAAGTGATAAATGAGAGAAAATGAAACTCAAGAAATATGAAGAAGAGGATCACTTGAAGACAAATGAATGAAGACTAAACTAGTCGAATGACTACTTAAGTTGTAAATTAAATCATGGGTGAACAACATCTTGAATAAGTTTTAGCTTAGCTTCTAGTATGTAGAAGATTAGATAGTAAAAAACTTTGGATACATAATTTTCCTACCTACTTAGATCACCATGTTGAGTTTTTGGGTTGTAAAACAATCAAATCATTAAATGGGTTAGCCAAATGGCTGAAAATTGCTCTACTTTTTCATTATACTATCCTACTAAATAAAGTGTAGTATAAGGATGAAGCTTGTTATAATTATACTATATCACATACTCTTTTCCTTATAATCAATTTATGCATCAAATGTTTAAATGACCTTTTTCAATATCAAGTATCTTCCACCTTTATAATTTGGTAGATAAAGCCAATTATAGCTTTGTTAAAGTGGAAAAATAAAAATAAATGAATGGACGAATTATTGAACCCCTTAATAATTCTCAGAATCAGTTTAATATATAGATTAAAAAAGAAGAAGAAGTTTAAGAATTTGGATTTTGGCAATTCGTATTGGTAGTTAATTAATTTTCATTTTCATTTATATTGCCTTTTACTTTTATCTCAATTTTCTTAGAAAATTTGTATAGATAGAGAAACTTAAGTGATGGCATAAGAATAACATTTATTGTTTCTCATTATCATGCAGTATTGAATTTAAATAATGAATGAGAAGTGAGGAATTAGAGAAAGAGGTTATATAATAGGAATAAAATATTTCATAATAATTTTATTTTATTATTATTTTGTTAAGATAAGGGTTCTAGTTAAATAAAAAAATTAAGGAGACTAAATATTAATTATATAAAATTAAGAGATTATTTTATAGTTTTAAAAAATTATCCAAAAATGTTATCTAGTATTGATCGATATCGATATTATACCGTACTAGAATTAAAATCGATACCAAATTTTGTAAGGTATTTGCAAAATTGCATATGACAATATACCTCATTTAGGCAAATGCCATTATACACTTCCCTCGAATAACAAATTGTATGCTGCCTTAATTCCTTGATTGCTTAGGATCTCAACTATTGAATCCTGTATACAAGGACTTGTCTTCATATTTCTTACGTAACATTTATAACTTAGAACCTCCCAAAATATTTTAGAGCTTAGGGAGCCTATCAATTGGATCCTTACTTAATAGATATATCAACTTCTTAAGGTTCTATTTTTATAATTGAAAACTAAATCCGTTATGCTAAAGTATACATTTTAATTATGGGTGTATATAAGAGTAATATATTTTCCTTCTTTCTTTTTCCTCTAATCAATTTTTTAGCTCTCTAAATAAAAAGACCCTAGTTAAACAAAAAGACAATCATAAACTAGAAAATGTTTATACTTATATCAATGAAGAGGAAAGTAAACGAAGAGCTAATGAAAATATATGTCAGTTTAATCAAACAAACCTAATTGCAATGATGAGCTCTTGATGGTGTTATGAAATTAAAGAAAAAACAATCCAAAGGAAATAAAAGAACCAATGAATGAAAGAAAAATAAATTTCGTATGTGAAAATATAACTAAATTTAACATAATATGAATATAAGTAATTTTTTTTATTAATTGCTTTAGAATTATCAGATAATTGTATTTCTTGCATTTGATACTTTTAGATAACGAATTAACGAAAAATTTTATTTCTCTATATCTTTCTCTCTACTATGTAATCTTTCCTCTCCCATTTTTCTCGTTTCTTGTTTTTCATTTTGTGTTCTTTAAACTCCCTTTCTAATTATTCTTCTCTACTATATTTTCTCTTCTTTTATATAAAATTTGATACATAATCTATAAAATCAACTGTAACTGTAACTTTGGTATTAATTTTTTTCATCATCCTACAATATAGATATTTTAAACAATCAACAATGGAAAATCACACAAGAATGAACCTTAACTTTTAGAAAAATCTATATGTGACCAATTTAAGGAGATCATGCTAAAACCCATGAACCCCTTTAAAGAATTGAGGACTTTATTTATCTTTCAACTACTAAATCTTCTCCAAACTTTATTTTTTTTTTCTTTTGTAAGGCTACCATTAGAGATGGCAATTAGGTTCGACCTACCATAGAGCAACCCAAGGTCAATAGGCCAATCTCGGGATGACTGGACCTCACGTCAAGCCTCAGCCTAACAACTATTATGAAAAAAACAACATCACTTTCCATTTATATTAAATAAAAATAAAAAACCAAGTCTGCTAGAGCCAAGATGGGCTCGTGTTTAGGCTCAAGATGAGTTACTTCGGGGCCATCAAGCTAAGATTAGGCCAAGATCAGGCCTTTCCTGGCCCATTTCCATCGCTAACTACCATTTTTACTAACTAATGTCATTTTTCCAATAGTCGGAGAGAGGGTTGGTAATTTCATTGTTGATAATAGTGAAAAAAGGGAACAGAATTCTAACAATGAAGATTCTAGTCTTGTTGAATTTAATATCTTTGTAGAAGTATAGAAACTATGCACTATTGCAAGTTTAATTATTTTTGTTTTAAAATTTGCATAATCAAATGAATCTAAGTAAGAACAAAAGTATCAACTCAATGAAGAAGTGATACTATTTTTTTACTTTTATGATTTGATCCTTAAGGTGTAGATTTAAGAAAATTAATAATTGATTAAGTTAAAAGAAGTAAATTAAAATTTTGAAGCTTAATCGATCTAAATTTAGTGAATGCAGGGAAAGTTTCTTGAACTTGCATGTTCATTAAGTTCTATAATGTAAAATGAAATATAGGACCCAAATGACTTGGTAATTAAGTTAGAATAAAAGTTTATCTAACTTAATTTAATGTTATCTTGTGTATTTCTAGTTTAAATGTAACTGAATTACATTTATTTCAACTTATTATTTTTAATCTTGGTTTGAAATGGAAAAACATTAGGATGCAAGTTTGGAAAGAAATGCAACTTACATTGACATGCTAATGCTTGATGTTTTGAACCTGTTTATGTTTCTAGAAGGAAAATCAAACCATCAACAGGTTGATTTAGGTTCATTTGATGGACTAATTTGTGTATGTGTGTGTGTACATATGTACATTAATTTAGGAATAAAAGTGGATGATGATTATGATTTACATAAATATATCCACACTAAAACTCAATCTTTCATTTATAGCTACTCTTACTCTTATGTTGAACGTATTTGGTTAATTGAAAACCACAATTTATCATGTTATTAGAGAATAAAATTTCTTAAGAGGCTTGTGAGAGTTAAAAATTAGCAAACAACCTTACCTCTACTTTACAAAATAAAATACTCAAGAAACCTTTAACAAATAGCATATTGAAATGGTCTCCTTTAGTTTCTCTATAAATATATGTTCCTCTATTTTTTAACAAGAAGAAGTATCATATCAAGGCTATTAAATGAAACCCCATCTTAGTGCTTTTGATGTTTAGGATGTTGTTCTTAATGCCTTAATTGAAATGAGTAAAATGAAGTGGTTAAAGGCGTTCCTAAATTAAAAGAAGCGAAAATAGGATATCAACCTTGTTGAATTAGTAAGCAAAGTTAATTGCCTTTTATAATAGCTTAGAGGTAAAGAAAAGATGGAATTGATCCACTCTAATCTTTACAAACCAATGAGTTAACCATCACTCAATAGAAACAAGTACTTTTTATTCTTTATAAATGACTAACATATTCTAGAAAAGTCTAAATTACTTAATGAATTTAAGAAACTGAAAAATAGTAGTAATTCAAGTGGCAACTTTATATACCCCTCAACAAAACGGGGTAACAAAAAGGAAGAAATAGATGAAGAATGGAAACGTTAAAGAGTTCCATGGCTGAAAAATAACTTCCTAAGAGGTTTTTGATAGAATTAGTTAACATCATAATGTTTCTACAAAATAATCTTCCATTTAACACAATTGAAGTTAGATCACCATTTAAGAAAATTTCCAACAAATTGCACTTTGTTTTAAGATTGAAAGTTTTTAGAACTTGTGTTATATACACATTCTTGAAGTAAATTAAATCAAGCTTGACATGACAAGTGATATAGGAGCCTTCTTAGATTACAACCACTCAAGTGAAGCTAATTAAGTGTACAATATTACTACCAAAAAGGTTTAAGTTAGTGGAGATTTAGTATAAGATGAAATAGAGAATCTAGATTGGAGGAAGATACAAATTTATGTAATTAAAGGTTATAAGATTGACTAAATGCCTAAAATAGATACAAAAGAAGCCACAGAAGAAGATAATAATGATGATAATGGTGCTAAAGTGCCTATAAGAGGCACTAAAATTTTAGAAGATGTCTATATAAGGTCAAATGTAGATTCCTTAAATTCAATTACCTATAACGAAGCTTTCACCAAAAAACAATAGATAAAGTTCATAAAAAAAGATATGAAAATGATTCAAAAGAATCAAACTTGATTTATAGTTGATAGAACAATAGGTAATAATAAACTTGGAGTAAAATAAGTCTTCAAACTAAGTATAATCATAATGTTAGTGTAATATCTGGTTTTTAGAACATAATAAGGGTTATAACCCTAGACCATTTCACATAAGTAATAGAATTGGGAATTTATAAAAGTGCATTTCATTCACATGCATATCATTAGCATACACACATGAATTATGATCTTGTAAACAATGCAAAGATAGTATATACATATGCCAGGGTATGAAAGATTTTAAAATGAACATGATGTCAATTGTGAATTGTTATGTCTTGAATTTTAGTTTAATTGGATTCCAATTAGTAATTTGGAATTAAATGTTATGAATTGGGAGATTGATGAATTAATATGTATATTTGGAATAAGAAAAATGCTAAGTGGTAAGATAAATTGATACACGAAAAATTAGGATGACTCTATTAATTAAGTGACATTTGACATAAATAAATGAGTGACAAATGGATTGGTAATTAATTAAAAAATGGATCAATTATAGAGTGACAGCTAGACTGGAAACTAGTTGACAAATGGCATCTATTAGAAGAGATAAATGACTTACATTCCAAATGACATATGTCTAGGTTATATAAAGAAACCTAACACCTTATAAAGCAAGTTTCTACAGTAAAGTTTTCGCTGTCTTCTCCTTTGTTCACCACCGAAATCACTTATATCTTCTCTCTGTAATCTAGTTTTACCCTAGCAAAATTGCCACCCTAAAACCATACTTTTATCCTTTATAAAAAAGCCAAAGAACTAGCTTAATATTACCTTCACCTTGCTGTCGAAAACTAGATCATTTTCATTTTGGAATTGTGTTGATCTTGCTTGCTTAGAGGGATAGGTTACCTTGATGTTTTGAGCTAAAATTGGAAGCTTAATAAGTAAGTAGAAATTTGATCTTTATGGCATAGTTAACAGAATGAGAATGATGATTGAATTGGAACAAAATATATATGAGGTTGATGATGAAGTGTGCTGGAATATGATGGATGAACTTAAATGTTTTTCTACTTTATTCTTGGTGTATGAAAACCGTGGATTGTAGGTTATTATATCAATGAATTGAACTAGAACTTGAAGTATAAAGAAGGTAAATTTATGCTAAAGAAAGATGTTAATATAGTGTTCTTGAATTAAGAAAGAACTAGGACTATATGTATGATAATGAATGATAGCTTTTTGTGTTGATTTTTAATACATAAAAAATCATGATTTGTGAGCTGGTAATTTAATAATTTTGATATGGAATTAGAGATGATATTGATGAGGAATTGGAGTGTAATTCAGGTTTAGATAAGGTTGCATAAATGAACATGAATTTTGGAAAATCTGAAGTGTTAGTGATGTTTCTAAGTAGGTGAAATTCATAAAGAAATGGGGAAAATGGATAGTGCACGATTGTGCACTTATCCCATGACTGTAGCCAGTTGCACTAGCTTCTGTCATGATCGTGGGAAGGTCCACCATGATCGTGGGCAAGACTTTAAAGTGATAATTACAATTTTGTGTATTGTTGAACCAACTAAGGATAAGTCACTCTACATTGATGTATTTGGACTTTGTTAAGGCTTGAAATAAACCTAGATTGTTGGTTGATTAATTGGTTAAGGGTTTGATAAGCTTAGGTTTTCAACTGATATCAAAACTTAAGGAATGGATTGTCTTGATATCAATGAATTTTAATTTGGAAATTATGAATTATCAAAGGAATAAAAGTGTTCTTATGAATGCAAATATGATCCAAAGGATATGAGTAAGGTGTATTAAGTAATAATGAATAAGAATTTGGTTATTATGTGATCATACAATGCTAGAATAACATTGGTGAATGAATGATCGATGTTATTAGAATGAGCAAGTATTCTTAAGGTATAAACCTAAGTGTAAGCAAGAAGTATACAAGTTATAATGTTTGAATGGTCAGGACTTGTGATTAAGGATACATACTCGAGAATGTCATTGAGCATACATTATACATAACACATATACATATATGTATAATCGAATACTTATGAGAATGATTGGCTTAGTAATGAGTACAATTGTGTGCATTGCATGATTTAGATGCTCAAGTAGAACACCAACATCTAGACATTACTGGTCCGTCAAGGTAATAGTTATCTGGAGCTTACTGAGAGTCAACCTAGATGATTCTCACTAGGATTGATCTATTTCTGTTTAAATTCAGTTATTGAAATGTGATTGATAATTTCAGACATTAATAGTCTGAGGAGTTTGATATTTAGGAATGCATTAGGAGTGTTTTTATTGTATGTGAATATGAAAGAGATATATGTTCTCAACAAAATTGTTAAATGTCAGACTTATGTCCGATGAATATGAAAAGTGACTGTGTCTGAAATGAATGAAAGCTATTGAAAGTGTGATATGTGAATTCATGCATCTCATTACATGATATACATGATCAGATAAAGGGGTTGTAATCGAAGTGGTTAGTTTAAAAAGAGCTTACAGCTCAAAAAAGCGCATAAAGAGCCATAGGCTTAGTGATTAATGAGCTTGGTATCCACAATAGGTACAGGACAGAATGTGAAATGAACCTGATATCTACAAGAGATATAGGACAGTAATAGGTGCTCAGTAACAACAAAATAAAAATGAAAGTGGACTTATATATGCATATGCATTTGCAATTATATTTTCAAATGTATTATTTGAATGATTGTAAACAACTTTTTGAATTATGTTGATATAATGATATGCCATGTATGCGTACATTTGATAATATAATTGACTAAAAAAGAGGATTGAATTATTCTGAAAAGATTTATTTGAAATGTGTGTGAAATTCATGAAGTACTTTCATAAATTTGGTTTTTGTATGAGATGTTGTATGCTTTGATAGGAGTGAGCTCATCAATAATGGTTTGCTCACGGATTTGGCAAAACTCATCAAAATTGCAACATTAATTTTCAGGTATGAGAGAGGAAACTTAGCTTCTAAGAAGTTCTAAAAGAAGTCTAATAGTGCATTTTTGGGAACAAAATGGCTCAAAGGTTGGTCAGCTGATACTAAGGAGTTTAGTTAGGATCTTTTGTATAGCTCCTCATCCATGTAGAATGTTATAAAGACTGTTAAATTTTGAGATATTTGTGATACAGTATATTTTGTATTATATGGTGAAAAGCTACTTTGTAAACTTATTTTATGAATGGATGTGAGGAATTGATTTTTGAAAATTTTGTATTTTATGTATGATTCTATATGTGAATGAGATTGCTCTAACATGCCATTATCATAGGGTATGTTCTTTATATCCTCTAGATGTTCGAGTATATACTCTATGATAGTGGAGTGTTACACTTAATGAATAAACACAAAGATAGACTTATTGTGAAAGGCTACCTATAATAATAAATAATAAATTGTTTAAAAACATTTTCATTTGTAATAAAGCATGAAATGATTAGACTATTCATTATACTTGCTATTACAAATGGTTGAAAGATATTTCAATTAGAAATTAAGTCTATATTCTTAAATGTTTTCTTCAAAGAAACCATATATGTTAAGCAACCTGATGGCATTATGATTAATGGTAGCTAAAAGTATTTACACCACATCATAATGCTCTTTATGGAATAAAGCAAGCTTTAAGAGAAAGGTGTAATAAATTGATGATTATTTAGTGTAGTGGAGGCTAAAAATATGTCAAAGTTAAGCCACTTTATATGTATTACAAGATTTCAAAGGTATGAAATTCATAGTTTCGTTGTATGTTGATGACTTCTTAATTACAATAAGAGATGAAACTCAAGTTGAAGGCCTAAACAAAGACTTGAATTATAATTTCAAATTTCTAATCTGGTAACTGTGTGTTACTTTCTAAGAATGTATATCGAATAGTATAAAGACTACACCTATATTGGTCAATCCAAGTATGCTTAATAAATTCTAAAAATATTTGACCTAATAAGGCATATTGTTGTCATTTTCAAACTTCTAAAATATGAAAAGAATTAAAATGAAAGGGAGTTTAAAATTCCTATAAGTAGTGTGTTAAACCTAACTGTCACTAGATCTTATACATACGTAAAGCCTACTTTTAAAGTATATGCATGAAACAAGTAAAGAACATTATAAAGAAGTTAAAAGGGTGTTAAGATACCTTCAAGGGATAATTTACTATGATTTTTTCTTTAAGAGAATTGAAATATTAGAATTGATAGGCTATACTGATAGCGATTAGGATTCTTTAGATAATGTGAAGAGCATTAGTGGTTACACTTCATCTTTTAAAAGTAGGGTGTTTGTTTGGCACTTTGAGAAGTAAGACGTTGCTACACAATCTTTAGCTAAGCCAGAATATTTTAGTGTTGTTAATGCTAGCAATCAATGCATTTGGTTAAGGAAACCAATGGAAGACATTGGAATGAAACAAACTAAAGCTACAATATTAGTTTTGGATAACTAATCACCTATTTTTATAGCAAGAAATCGAATATAGCATTGTACGAACAAGTAAATAAAATTAAAATATCATACCATGAAGAGAAGAAATGAAGGAAGAATAAAAATTGGTAGACATAATGAAAGGATAGAATGAAAAACTTGGCAGACATAATGACAAAGCCTTAATAAGGAGTAGATTTTTTTTTCCTAAGTAAAGCCTTAATAAGAGGTAGATTTTATTTTCTAAGTATTTGTTTGGAGAACATAAATAAGAGTTAAATTTTGGTTTTCTTATAAAAACATAGAAGTTATTATCCCCTAAAAATTCAATATTTTCTTCTATAAAACTTGCATAATCAAAAGAATCTAAGTAAGAACAAAAGAAATAGCTTACTAAAGCAACCATTGCTACTTCTGTCAATTTTGTGCTTTAATCCTAAAGATAAAAAATTTAGACAATTAATATATAATTAATCTAAAAGAAGTTAGTTTATATGTTTTTAATCTTAATTGATCCAAATTTGATGAATGCAAGAAAAGTTTTTATAAATTTTCAAATTCAACAAGTTACATAACACAATAGAAAATGAAAGACTCAAATGACTTGGTGATAAGGTTAGAATAAAAAATTTCTCTAGCTTATTAAAAAGATATATTATGTATTTATAATTCAAATGTAACTTACTTTCATGCTTTACTCCTTATATTGATTATTTATGTTTGAACTAAAAAGCATGCAAGTAGCAAGTTAGGAAAGAAATGTAAGTTTGTATTAATAGGCCATATGTTTGATATTCTAAATCTTTTTTGCGTCTCTAAGAGGAAAAATAGATAATTTGAGTTCACTTGAAAAATTAATTATATATATGTGTATATATATATATATATCAAATATGGAATGAAAATGTATGGTGATAATGATTTTACAGAAATACATATATTAAAATTCAACCTTTTAGCTATAATTAATTTTGTTCTTACATTGAACGTGTTTAATATGAAATCAAGATACAAATTAATTATATTACAACAACAATACCTAGTAGAAATCTCACTAAAATGCAAAGTCTGGGGAGGTCTATGAAAGAACCCAACCCCTTTCGGAACCCAAGTGGAGCCCCCTCGGTAATCCCACAGTAGCCCTCTAATTGATATCTAACTCAACTGAAGGGTTCTACAAAGCTAAGTTATTTAACTATTAAAATTTTTTTATACTTTCAAAGTTAAAATCATGGAAAATAAAGGGAAGCTGTTTTTTAACATTCTAAAAAATCGACAACATAACAACTGCGTTTCTAAGATTCCCAAATTTCAAAAACCTATATAACACATTTTAAAACATTCATAGTATTTCATATAGGATCTCAATTTCTGGAATGGGACCTCAGGTCCGCATCACAAGCAATCACAAACATATAATTCTAAACATTTTTAAAATGACATTGAGGATTAAAGCCCTCATAGTTCATTAAGTAAAAGATATTTAAAATTCCACAAATATTCACAAGATCATGCTTTTCTACTCTTTCCAAAATAATTTAAAACATATCTCATACATAGCAAAAAAAAAAAACACAAGCACAATAACATCTAACAAGATAACTAATTATGTGGTGGAGTCCCAATTACTACTATACCTATATGCATACCTGAGGTAGTTTGTTTAAAAGCATAAAAATAAGGGTGAGCTCAGTGAGTGTTAATCAGTTTGCTAAGAAATTAAACTTTTCATAACAACATAACTGAAATATTTCCATATAGTAGTAAAGATCATGGTAAAAATACTTTCCATAACAATTCATTCATGCTTCATCAAATCTAATAATAACATAACATTTCATAAAACACAATTTCAATTTTTCTAAAGTACTATTTTGAAATGCCTTTTGATATTAAACTTATAATATATAAGTTTCCATTTTTCGTTTTCCCTTTTCATTAAACAATAAACAATAGTGGAAATAAGTTTTCTGAAAACTTTTATACTGAAAATAATTCAACCACTATAATTGGTACCATATGATAACTCTTAAATCATTTTTAACATAAATAGTGGTGACATTATTATTTTCATGACTTTCCTTACTTTACATATGCCACTGCTAGTTTCTTTACCATACTACTAGGTATAAAGTCACAGAGTTAGTTCTACATCACTTAACTGTGACTAGTTAACCACTATTTATGGAGCTGATTTTACATCGCTTACCTGTAATAGGTTAGCCGCTATAAACTGGTAGTTACAAAGCTGGTTCTGCATCGATTACTTGCAACAAGTCACAGAGTTGGTTCTACATCGCTTACCCATGACAAATTTTGGCTAGCACTTTATATACTCCATACGTGCAAAGGACAACTCACTGGACTACTGACAGATACAATATTACCTGTTGTTAGTAATTGATGGCCCCAAAACATTGCCATGCATGATTGGAATACTCTGACCGGTATAATAGTGTACTATAGGCTAACAAAAATGAAATCATTTTTCTTAGTACTGTAACTTGTGGCATAAAACTTAAACCATTTCATAGCTAAAAAAGCATCTCATAAAATTTTCAATATTAATTATGGGATTGTCATAATCGTGACACAGCAAAATCTTATGTTTCAAAATTTCAACTTCGTTCAATCACATAATCATACAATTGAATGTATAAGTTAAAATCACATTCCATCAATTCTTTTGAAAAGAATTTATTCATATAAAATAATTGAAAAACACTCACATAAAACTCAACATAAATGTTCATTTCATGTTAAAGTAAAAACCAATTGCATAAATTCAGTTTAAAGTACATTAACAACTTGCTATTTCCTTTTCATTACTACGGAATCCTTCAGTTGGTTTGTTTTCTGATTTGAAGGCCTAATACAAATGCATTTAACTCCTTAGTACATTTTCCAACCAAATACACCATAAACCATGTCAATTTCTTTACTTTCCACACACACTCCATATACTAATTTTTCTCTAAATATCAACACAACATTTAATAATTCCAATACCATAAATACACTTAATGAACATCCTTAATCACATTCACATGGCCATTACATCATAACCATATTTTTATACTGAAAATGCCCTTAAGGCTAAAATTAATATATTTTACATTAAACATTTCCAGTTCAATTCCATTTGATTTCTAACAATTAAAACTAGTCCAAATTCACTTCTATGAAATTTTAATACACAGATTTAAGCCATAAAATTTTAGTAACAATTTTTTACATAATCATGCACCCTTGGCTAAATTTCAACCAAAACCAATTCTTTTTCATTTCTTTACTTCATTAGTGTCAAAATCATGCTATGAACATCATAAAACATCCAAGTAAAATTTTGGATCATAATACATTAAAAACCTAATCATAGCTGAAAACTCATCCAATCATTTCCATGAATTTTCTTTCAATCTTTCATCATTAAACTAACTTCCTAATACAATTCATTAATCTTAAATCATCAAATGACAACATAAAACTCTTTAGGCAATAGATCTCACCTTTGATTAAGTTTGGCCAAAGTGTTATATGTTAATCAGAATCAAATATAACTTATAACATAAAAAATTAAACTTTCCAACAAAATAGTAAGCTTACTAACCCATTTTCTTCCTCATCTTCACTAGGATGGCCAAGGATCTCTAGTCTATTCGTGATCTCCGTTATAGCCTTAATTGTGCATTTAACTTCTTAAAATACTCTAGCATAACATAAATGAAGCATACTCTATAAAATGCATTTACAACATATTATATAGTATAGTAATCGAACTAGGATATTGCAGTCCATTAGTGTGCAGCCTTACCCCTATTTAGTAGAGAGGTTGTTTCCAAAACACAAATACAATATAAAAAAAACAAAAAACCATTAATAATGGTTATTTTCTTATTGCTAGTTGATCGCAAGGTTACATAAGCTAAGTTTTAATATTTACTAACTTTGGTAAATTTCGCAAGCGTACGGGTCTTTCGCGTAGTACCTAAGGTACCGATCCTTTAAGGAGGGAAGTCTAGTCCTAAAATCTAAGGTTATACTAATGACAATAATTCAAAATAAATAACTGATTCAGAAAATAAACCAATCAAATAGTTAATTTTAAGAATTGCATTACAAAAATCTAAACAAGATAACAAGTCACACAAACCAACTAAACTATAATAATTCAAACTAAATAAACTAATGCAGAAAATAAACCAATCAAACAATTAATTTCAAGATTTGAGTTACAGAAATCTAAATAAGGTAACCGGTTATACAAACCAATCCCAAACTAACCTAGAAACTATCAAGTGAGAGAAAGGGTTTTTAGATTAATGAAATCCTAATCAATTGTGTAATTGTTAAATTAATGGGTCTAGATGGTCTTAGGGTGAATTACTCTCTCTTGAGTTATAATTCTTAACCCTAATTGATAATCCCTAATTTAAATTGTGAAATTGTGGTCTCTCGACTCACAATTGACCTAATTCTTAAATTAGTTCTCAATTGTCTAATAACCTATTAGGAACCTATGCTCGATCTCTCATTACATGATTTTACCAGTTTGATTCAAGTCTCTACCTATCAAATCACCTAACTCTTATTAGCCCAATTTGATTATTTTGCACTCAGCTCACCCTCTCAGTTTATTTCCAAGTTATTAAGAGCGTAATTAAATCTCAATTAAATCGATAAAAAACACAATCAATCAAACTTTATTAATCTCAAAAATCAAAATCCCAAAAGTGAGTATTAACAATAACTCAACATTCAACACAACCTATTCTCAACACTTATTTTAATTCTATACATGAATAAAATTGAAATAACCAAAAAATATGTCGAGAACAGAATTGTGGAGGTAGCGACAACAGGAAACCACCTATTCCAGGAAGTACGTCTTGTTAAGCTTCTTCTCTGTGTTTCTCTTCCTTTGTCTCCTTTCCCAATCTCTCAATTTCTCTCTAGGTTTTCTAAAATTGACTGATATGAAAGGTCTCTTTTTCAAACTCTCCAAGGATGTTGCATCTGTCTCATCATGATGTATTTATACTTTAGACGCTTTACTTTAAAATCGAGGTCGAAACAGACCAAAAAATCTTGTGAAAGTTGAGTTTTTGCTTCAGTTCGACACAGGAAATAATCGTGGCCTGCTTGCGATGATCGTGGCTAGTGCCTAAACCTTTTTTTTCAAGATTGAGGCTCAATGTGCATGATCATGGCTTGAATGGAAGCTCTCTATCATGACTGTACCTCTGTGTGCACAATCGTGCCCTGGCTGCTCTGGCTCATCCCTCTCTCTCGCGATCGTGGCCTGCTATGCCACAATCGTGGGCTATGTCTTTGGCCCAAAAACTCCTCGCAACTTTTTCATTCTTCGCCATTTATCCTGAAACACTAGCAAACACATCAAGGTACCTAAAAATATAACAATTAAGCTCAAAGACTTATATTAACCCATAAAAACACTTAAACACACAAACTAACACAATTAAAACCTAAATACACACACTCAACACTCAAATTCATACTAAATACATAACAAATTAAACCCTAAAACAAATTGCAAATGGAAACTATCAGTAGTAAGGATAAGAAACAAGTAACCATCAACTTATTAAAATATCGTATTTAATGTTAAAGTTACTAAAGTACTTAAACTACTTCAAGTAATATCAAGATTTGGCCAGTTATAAAGGTTTTTCAATTCATGATCATTTTTACTTTTCAAGTGAGTAAATAATTTACAATTACTAACATTAACACAAAAAATACGACATCAATATAAAAATGTGTTCTTTTCTTAATTTTGGTTGTGTTAAAAGTTCTTGGAAAAGTATGAATCATGAGGAAAAATATATATTTACTTTTTGGGAAGTGTGTGGAAAGACATAATCAAAATAAAATTTGTCAGTGTCATTGAAACAAAAGTTTGTTAGTCCCTAAATAGCACACAAAAGAAAATAGAATTTGTTTATACCATTTTTAACTTTTTTTAAAACTAATGGATAAATTGTTAAAGAATAAGAATATGTTATTAATATACATATGCAATTTAATTAAAGAAATAATAAACACAAACAATTTAAATGGAAAATATTATAATGATAAGTAGTAAAAGAAAAAACAATTTTATAATCGTATGGCTAAACAACTATTAACCTATATCTACTCCTCAAATTCCAATTAAAAATTTATTACAATCTTCTTTAATAGGAAAAGAAAAGGTTTTCATACATGCATATTTCATCAGATTAAGAGGAACTTTAAACATCTTCACTTTTTAGGTTGAGGGAAAACTCTTCATATATATACGTATATTCTTTACCATAGTTGATGAGGATCCTTAGTAATTCAATTGCTCTCTCAGTCCTTTCATAATTATATAATGTACTAAAGGCTCATATTATGCTTACATATTTATAAATGTAATGAAACTCTTTTGGAAACTTCTCAAGACTCCTTATAGTCTTAAAGTTTCATCATACAATGTATGTGTAGTCTATTTATACCCAAAATCAACTCAAATGTTCATCAAACATAAAAACTAATTGTTATATAGACTAGTTCGTATGCATATTTAGGTAGTCTATATTTGTTCGACTAAAGTTTTGCTAGCTTAATCCTTAGTCTAACATAATGCACCATTATGCAATTTTTCCCCCTAAGTTAGGCTAGCCTAACCAAATCCTTAGGTTTGTTATATCCTTACAAAAGTTATCTTTTAAAAATAATTTAACTCATTAATTTTCAATACTTTAAAAGAATTTCAATAGAATTTAAACACCCTATTTTAATACATAATTTGGTTCAAATTTATTTTAGAATTTTCAGAATAAATTTTTTATTGATTAAAAGGGGATTTATTCAATATGCTTTAAATGTAAATAATTAGGTTATGAAAGCTCCTAATTTATTAAAATGACTAAGATAAAATTGTAAAAAAGATTACAATGACTTTTATAATATTGAATTTATTCTTTCTTGTTCTCTGTCCACTTGACCTGAATTATCATAAAACTCTCTTAGATTATATATGTTCTTCACTTTTACTCATTTTCTTCTTATTTATTGCTTAAATAATTAAACTTATCTTTTAATCATTTTCCCCTTATATTAAACTTGATTTAACTTGAATCTCTGATATATTGACTTAGTTATATCCCCAAATATAGAAATATTATAAGTAACATATTTTATCATCATTATAATCATGTGTTAAAACCTCACTTGATGCAATAATCTCCTCCTTTTGGATGATGAAATTTGGTGATATTAAGAAAAAGAAACGACAATAAATAAAATCTCCTTATGTCAAAGTAATTTGTAATGCTTATCCTTCCTTAATTTATATAAATAAAGATCAAGTTTTAATGTCACTATTCTTTTCCCCTTTTTATTAATATTAAAAAAGGTATCATATTTGCAAATAAAAAAAATTAACCATATAAAACCTTTCCTCCTCCTATCAAAAATTTTATCATATGGAAAATTTTCTCATTATTGCAATCATAAAATTATAGAGCATTTTTTATAATACATATGTGCTAATTTCAAAGGTCACTATACATTTCTCCCTCAAGGTGTATGAAACAATGCTTTCTCCCCTAAATATTTATTATAAGTATATATTCTCAAATATTATCATATAAAGCAAGAGATTAACTAATGTTATATACTACCAATGATTACCTCCTTTACATCTTCACTTAGTTCGGCAATAAAAATTTTTGATACTAGTTTCCTTGCTTTGACTTATATAAGGGCTCTTGATGATTTTAATTTTGAGATTATTTGTTCGAGACTCCATAGTTGGTCAATATTGTGTATCACTAGAGGTAATACCAATTGTTAGTATTCAATTTGTCTCTCACTACTATCCTTTTGTATCTTAGTCTTCACTATGTCTCTCACTAAGGATTTTATAGGTCGTAAGGTCCATTTTCTATAGCACTTTAAAGATCATCCCCTTTATTGAAAAGGAAGTGCCTTCTAATATAGATAGTTTCTCTAACAAATAATGGAAGTTTGTATTTTGTTTGATTTCTTAGGTAAAAAGTATATCAAATTTTCCATAAGGATTTTTACTCAAACTTGCTAAAAAATTTTATGTAATGAATTAAACCTGCTTTAATACTAATTGATAGTTTCTAGATGGAACATAAGAAAGGATTCAATTATATATGTATATTTTTCCTATTTAAAAACTAATGAATGAATTGTCTAAGAATATGGATACGTTATTTCACTATGCATGTAAAATTTAATTTAAAACGCCATAAACATACACAAATTTATTAACAAACACGATAATAATAAAGAGACGAAAATTAGAGATATACATTGTTTTTATTATGATTTGACCAAACAACCATTAGACTACATCAATTTCCTAAATTATACTTAGGAATTCACTATTTTGTTTTTAATAGGTAACAAGAAGCATTTTGTATATATGTCTTCCTTTGGGTGAACAACACCCTTTATATATCTTCCTTTGCTATGGTGAAGAGAAACTCTTTACATATGTTCTTTTTCATTGGCGAAAAGGAATCCTAACAATTCAGTTGCTCTCTCTATTGATCTTAATCACTCAAATATAATATAAGAATTCCATTCTGATCACATAATGTATCAAACATTCATATCATGTTCACACACACATAAATGTAACTAAATCCTCTCAATTGCTTCCTAATATTATAACTAATTCCAAAGATTTTTCCTAAAACTTATACATTTTTTTATATTCAAAACCAATTTAAATGGTTATTAAGCACACAAACTTGATTTTAAACCATTTCAAAAGTTTCTCAAATTTTGTTTAGAGATCAAGAGATTTACTTTAATGTTTAAAACCAAATCCTTCTGGATTACAGAAAAATGTATGTATTATTCCATATATGTAACTAATGATTGAGCCTTTAACTCATTAAAATGACAAAGGTAATATTACAATAACTATTAAAACGATTTGTTACATATAAAATGGCTTCATTCTTAATCTTATTCTAATTTACTTGAATTGCCTTAAAACTTTTCGAAATTGCATATGTGCTCCGTTTTACTCAATTTCTTCATGCTGTAATTGCTCAAATGATTGAATTGCTTTTCTGATCACTTATGCTTATATTAAACTTGATCTTTCACCTTCCTATCTTGAATATTTGATATTTAAGTGACTAAGTAACGTACTTTATCATCATTAAAACTACGGGTTATAATTTTATTTTGTCCAACAATCTCCTTTTTTTAATAATGAAAAACTTCTTGTGGATATTAGAAAAATAAATGACATTAAATAAAATTTCCTTATGTCAAAGAAACATGAAATGCATGGTAATGGTCAAGTTTTAATATCATCAGTATCTCCCCTTTTTTAATATTAGAAAGGTTATTATTATAGAAAATAAGAGAAGTGAATGTATAACACCTCTTGCTCCCTTTAATAACATAAAGGAAAATTTATCATATAGGAAAATTTATCATCGAGGAAATCATAAAATCATAGATCAATTCTTATAATACTCATTACTAATTCCAAAGATAAGTCTATTTTCTCCCCTAAATACAACAACAACAATAATTACATCTCTTAACTATGTATGTCAAGTTAATATTCTCAAATATTATCATTATAGAAGCAAGTGATTACCTCCTTTTATATATCACCAATGATCACTACCTTCACTTTATCACTTTGTTCAAAAATTGTTCATTTTGATACCAATTTCGTTGAATTGGCATGTATGTATAGTTGAACTAAAAGAGGTTACAATCCACTTTTTTAAATAACAAAAATGCTTACTATTTATATTTTATTTTTAAGAATTATAAGAAAACAAAAGAAAATAATTTGAATATATGAGCTGCTTAATCTAAACAACATGTTATATAGCTAAGTCAAGTATCAAATGACTTTTGAAACCAAAATGGAATATTAAAGACTTATATTTTCTACAAACTTATGTAATATTTCTTGTACTTAACTTGTTCGTTTTAATTCTTTAGAGGTTTTTCATGAAAAAAACATCTTTTATTAAATCCCAACGTATGAGTTCTTGACTTTATTAAGAGAAAGTGAGGTTTTATTTTTAAAGAAAGACTTCTAGAACTTTAAAAACATTGAGAGTTTATAAAAGTGGATAAGTTCAAGTTTTCATCAAAATAAGTTGTTTTTATCTTCTAAAAAAAACTTAAAAATTTAAAGAATGATTTTTCAAAGTATTTTTTTAATTTTGATTTCTTTTGGGAATCATCTATCCTAAAGGTCTAGATAGCTAGCAAAACAAGGTTTCAAAAAGTTACATAATGGTTGAATTGTTATTAGCTAGAGATTCATCTAATTGATAGTCTAACTAATGAAACAGTAATTAATTAATGTTTATTTTCAAAAGTTATAAAAACTAACTAGGAGATTAACTAGTCATACCCTAAATGGTGTTTGTTCAGCTAATCAAAAATAGGTTATCAGTCAATTAATCTTATTTAGAAACTAGTCATTATACTAGTATATATATATATATTATATAAACTATTTTAATCCTTGTAGGCTCTAATGTCCTTGAGATTGGTTGTTAAACAAGTGTATGATATTTTTATTGCAAAAAAGCTTGAGATATCTTTCAAGA
Source organism: Erythroxylum alaternifolium (assembly GCA_027478495.1). NCBI lineage: Eukaryota > Viridiplantae > Streptophyta > Magnoliopsida > Malpighiales > Erythroxylaceae > Erythroxylum > Erythroxylum alaternifolium. The sequence goes on along the minus strand of JANIIA010329153.1, from coordinate 11,605 downwards.
ATTTCAAGATATAGATTCATTATGAATTGATTGTGAGCCCTAGAGCATTAAAGTGAGCAAATAAGGTTTATTAAAGTTGTAAACTTTAATTAAGGGAATATTTCTTATGGTTAATTGATTCAAGAAGATTTTATGATTACTTTTCACCATTAAGGAAGAATGTAAGAGGATTCCACTTTACACTAAGAAAATAAAGAGACTTCTAAGAAATTTTCTTTTTACTCGAGACAAACAAAGAGACTTGTAAGAAGGTTCCTTATCATCTAGTTGTACTAGAGTTTGGTGGAATCCTAAGTTATTTTTGGGTATTGAATTTAGGTAAGGATTATATTTAGAATCACTATATCAATTTGTAGTATATCTTCCTTACTTTTTTATAATTATTTTTTGTGTTATTCACTTAACTATATTGTTGTTCTATATTATCATTTTATTTAATTTGATCAAATTGCATTTTTAAGTGGCAAAAGGTTCTTAAATTCAATAACAATAATTTAACCAACTTCGGTTCTATTAAAAACCAACAAATGATAGTAGTGTAAATTTATTTTATTGAAATTTTAAAGAAAAATTTTTAGAAAAGATCATCATAGACTACCTACATGCATCTACATCTTCATCTAGGTAAGATAGATTAAAAAAATTAGGAAAGAATAATTATTTTATAAAAGTGATTATTGATATTGGAAATAAGAATGAAGTTTTTTCTCTAATAGCCCATTCATTCCCTAAAATGATAGATATTATGAAAAGTTCCTAAACTAAAGGAACAATAGATATGAAGGAAAATAAACTAATTTCATTAGATAGAAATAAAAAGGGGGTTTTGATTTAAGACTATTGAGAAAATAAAGTAACTTAAACTATCGAGACCAAATTAAAGAAAACAGTTGAAAATAATAAAAGTGATAAATATGTGTGAAACCCAATTCTCGAATCAATCTTGGCCTACAGATGATTAAACATCTTTCATGTTATAATGCTTTCACGTCTCTCCTTGAACTATTGATCATGGACTAACAACAAGATCTGTTAATACCATTTTTTCTTTAGGTCGTGTTTAATTAAGATACGATCATTAATTAAACCTAACTATCAAATAACCTAGAATACACTCTCTAAATTTAATTGGACAGCTACATTATGAAATGGAAAATAGATCAATCTAAGCAACAACCACACAAGCTCAGGTCATTTAACCTAGATTAAGTTATCCCTAATGATTTGAAACCATTAGTTGCCACAAATGAATCTCAATATAACAATTATGAATTATATTGAATATTCTGGCAATGAATCCAATTACAATGATTACAAATTATATTAACGATTCTAGAAATGGGTTCACAATATAAACATTCTAGAGATAATGAGAATATGATTATCCATACATGAATACCCAATCTAAATAAGCAAAAGATAACCTAAATAATTCCGATAGAGAGATTCAACATTACATAAAGATAAGATAAGCTTAACCATGCATTCTAGGTGTCGATTTCAAATTCGAGCTAGTGTCGGGAGGTTAGCTTTCCATCTTCTCCATAAGTCTCCAAGAAGTAGCTTCTTCCACCTCTATTCTTGTTAAAAACAGAAGATAAACCAAAGAGAAAATGAAGAAAAACCTGGTTTATCTATGTATGTTTCTACCATCACAAAACAATCCTTTTATAATGGAAAACTAGGTTAAAAATGGGACAAGTGCCAAGTCACACCCATGACACCTAGTGTCATGCCTATGACACAATTTTCATAGGCATGACTTAGGTCTCATGGCCATGAAAAATTTGTCATGGTCGTGAGACACATCTTATGGCCATGATTTTTGTCATTCTTCATTCTTTTGGCATTTTCTTGTTTCATCTTCATACTATTCCTTCTCCTTCTTAATCCATGAAGACAATAGAGTATGAATCTTGAGGAGATCACTCAATGAGTATGCTTTCAACTCATTTTAGCTATTATGCTTCCAAATTGTACCTAAGGTCAAATATGAACTAAAGTAAGTATCTTAAGCATTTTAAAGCATTAATCGCTACGTGTCAAGATTAAATGTATCAATAGTTAAACACATATCATTGGGCCTAGGCAAAACCTAGTTTTTACCCTAAATGGAAAAGTCATATAAAAAGGAAAAGAAAGGAGCCCTAAAGGGAGCTTCCATTTTGCTACATTGAGTAAGAAGCTATATAAGAAGAGAGAAAAGGAGATAGGAAGAGGGAGTTGCTTCTACTGCTTTCATTCTAAACTCTTTTAAGGATTTATTCTTGAGTCAATGATGATTTGATTGCTTTTAATGTTAATAAAAAGGGTATTGTGACTGTTTTTTATATTTGTATGCTTCAATAATAAATCAAGAGAGTGAACTAATAGCAAAATTATTAGATTGGGTGATGAGAGTTAAACAATCTAATAGATCATACAAACAATCAAATTGGTAATTTATATAAAGAGAGATCTCATGTAAGGACCCGATTGTCTATTAGAGTGCTTAAGATCTAATCAGATGTGTAGGTTGTTTTTTAACTGAGGGATTCCAAATTCCATAATTCAATTTAATTCCGGTTTATGATTTAGGGTTAAATGATTATAACTCGAGACAAAGTATCACCCTTTTAACTTCTAGGACTGATACTGGATTAATTCAAAAGTGATTAAGTTACCATTAGATGATAGGATAAATCTCCTTTTATCATAATTAGCGAACCTTCCTTGTGTGAATTTCCATTTGTTAGTTGGTTGTGTTCAATTTTGATTTCTTTGTGTTAAATTTACAATTTCACTTTCAATCAACCCATATTTAATTGCTTAATTCCTTCTCAATTTTTTCTTTTCATTTTAATTACATTTTTAGGCCTTAGAAAAATTAGAATTCGATTAGTTCACTAATTCCTCATGGGATCAACACCTTACATACTATGCTTAGGACCCTTACACTTGTGAAATATTGAGGGTTTTATAAGATTAAAACTTGCTCAACACTGATATAAAACAAATAAGCCTTTTAACACCAAATTTCTCATTTTTAATTTTAAAGCAAATAATGGCAACATTATTTATGGTCATGAACTTCTTATACGATATAGCCCACCACAAACTTCTCTGTACTATGGTACCCTTAGGCATAAGGTCACGGAGCTGGTTCTGTATCAATTACCCATGATTGGTTAACCACTAGTTACGGAGTTGGTTCTGTATCACTTATGCATAATGATTTTGGATAGCACTTTATATACTTCATATTTGTAAAGAGCGACTCACTCGACTACTATTAGACACATTACCACCCACTGTTAGTAATTGACAAGCCTCGAACATTGTCATGCACTTTTGGAATACTCTCACCAGCATAATATCATGTAATAAGCCTAAAGTTATACCATAGGCTAAAAATGAAATCATTTTTCTTAGTTCTTTAACTTGTGGCATAAAGCTTAAACCATTTTGTAAAGTAATTTATACAGTTTCTAAATGAAAAAACAAATGGGAGGTGTTTGGAGCCTATCACGATCGTGACACTTTCTTTGGCCCATGTACGTTCAAAATTTTCAACTTCTTTCAATCTCATAATCAAACAATTTAATTCATAATTTAAATTCACATGTCTTCAATTCTTTTTCAAAGAATTTATTCAAATGAAGCAATTAACATACACTCACTGTTTTATAAATTTATCACTAAGCACACTAAAGCATTTTGTGCCTTTCCTTTACCTACACAAAGGGCATTTCACTTAGACATTTATATCCAATTCAAAAATAAGGCGTTAACACTATATATTCGGTTTAATCGATCATGGCTTTTGTGTCACGATCTTGACCCCTGCCCAGAATTTATACTTCCCCTTGTTCTATAGTTTTCATATAGGAAATGTTCACATTAGGTTTTGAGTTCTTCAAGAAATTTGTTCTGATATGTCTCTAGTTTCCAAAACATTAAAAATAATGCCATTGCAACTTATAAATCAAGAAATATTGACTAAATATCACAAGTTGCTTCAACAAAGGGTTAGTATCAGGTTACCATTTTCAATCTCAAATTTCAATATCATTCATCCTAAATTAGGCCAGGATCTCTTCTAGAGATTTTTATTACTACGTCTTAGGTTTCATTTCCAGTTTGAATCACCTAATTTGGAGGTCTTTTGGCAGAGTTATGGCCAAACCACTAACACTATTCAAGTAAACTGAGAATCCTAAAATAGAATTTGACTAAACATAGTTAGGAAAACTTACCACTTTCTTTCAATATTTTGGAAAATTGCAAGCTTTCTTCAAATCATGCTCCAAATCGTGAAAAATTAGCTACAACCTTCTCCCTCTGAAACTTGGTTGAAACCCACCTTTAGCTTTCTCCTTTTCTTCTCGTGTTTGTCACTTATGGGTAACTCACTTTCACTCTCACGATTAAGACAAAAAGAATGAAGCAATTATCGTAAATTTACTCCTTTAACACATGAAACATGTCATCTCCCATCATAAGTCATGAATCCACTATTCAACATGTAAAAAGACCAATTTGCCGCTAATCACTATGTAAAAAGATCAAATTGTCCCTTAATGAATTTAATTCACCAACTAATCGAATAAATCCAGAAAATATTCCACAATAGGCTTATCTTCAAATTTACCAAGAAATACTCTAACTAGGGTCGATATGTATTGACTAGATGCTTTAAAAAATCGATTGGATTTAAAATGGTATATATCCATGATTTTCCAAAAAAAGCATTTTAAGTCTTAAACTTCTTGAATTCCCGAAATCCATCCAATTAGAATTATTTTCGACCTGGCTCATTATAATTAAACCTTAATACCTAATCAGAAAATTTCACTATGCAAGCAAAAATACTATTCACTGAACATAACAATTTATATTCAATGAAAGAAAAAGTTCAGGGTTTTACATCCTAAACTTTTATAGATTTTTTAGGGTAATATATCTAGTTGAAGTCTAAACGTCATAAGCCATTTCCCAATTTGTTTAGATGACTGGATTATTTTTCATTAATTTAGTTTATAAAACCACATAAACTTCATTATACAATAAGTAATGTCTTAATTTTAAATAAGAAAATTATAATTATGCCCGAATCATAAATAAATTTTTCATGTCCTACCTTATTACTCTATGCCAACAAATATCCAATAGATTCTTCTGTAGCAAAAATATAAAACTTTAATGGAATTCATTTTCGAGGGCATATCAATACTAGAGGTTTGATTAAGTATTCCTTGATGCTATCAAATTTCTCCTGATGCTTTTCCTCCCAAAGGAATTATTTGTAATTATTTAACTTTAATAAGTCTGAAAATTTGTCTGTTTTTCTTGGCCGATTGGCAATGAACCTCCTTACGTAGTTTATCTGGCCAACAAATCTATAAAGTTTTGTGTTATTATGAGGTATTTTCACTTTAAGAATGACTTTTGCTTTATTTTTATCTAGCTTAATTCCTCTATTGTGAACTAAAAACCCTAGGAAGTTCCTAGCTTCTTCGAAAACAAACTTTAGGCATTTTAACTTCAATATATGCATTCTCATCATATAAAATGCTTCTTATAAATCTTGGATATGATTTGTGCTCTTTTTTTATTTCACAATAATATCAATGTAAACTTCCAAAATTCACCTTATCAAATCATAAAAAGTAGTAATCAAAACAATAATAGCTCCTGCATTTTATAGTCCAAATGGAATTATAACCTATTTGAATGTCCTTATCAACCTTTGAATTCCAAAATTGATTTCGGAAATATCATTTTTTGCTATAAAAATTTGATTATAACTAAAAAATAATCCAAAAAAGAAAACAAAGATTGTTCAGCGTTGCATCTATTAAAGAATCTAGGATCACATAATGTATAAATCCTTAGTAATGGTTATATTTAAATCCCTAAAGTCGCACGAATTCTTATCTTTCTATTCTTATTAACTATGGGCACAATGGTAGCTAGCTACTCAGTATATTTGGCTAGTCTAATGGAACTAGTCTTACATAATTTTTGAAATTTTTTTTAATCTTCAACTCAACTTCTTTTGACCCCTTACTTAAGGGGTTGGTGATTATGGTAGAACTATGAATTTATCAAAAGTTTATGTTCCACTAACCTTCTACTCAACCTTGGCATTTCGGTATAGTTTTAGGCAAATTATGCTTTAAATTCATTTAAGATCTCTATTAAATTTAGTTTAATTAATAGATATAAATTTTGTTAAGAAAGACTACATAAAATTTGCCTAAATTATCTTTATTCACTTCTTCTAATGGTTATTGGTTTTGGCTTCTGAGATCATGAAACTTCTCAAGAGTGAATTACAACTCTTATAAATAGTCGCCCCTTATTAGTAATTCTCATTCTTTTTATTTAAAAATTAATTGTGCATTTTCACATCTAGCCACTTCTTTGGAATTCTTTAGAATTTGATGCATTTGGAATTTTATTTTAGTAGTTATAGTTACTGTCATTTCTTTTCGTGAGAATTTATTAATTAGGTTCCTCTATAATGGGAACCCTCGTTAGCCTATAAGTAGGCACAATATGTATCCCCTTCTCCTCTTCATTTTTATTCTTAATACATCCATCATATGATAGTTTGCAAATTTTTAATGGCTTATATGGTCACCGTAGAATTTGGCTTCTATTATGTCAACTTTAGTGTGGAATGATTATGAATATTCCTAAATGAATTCTACCTTATTTACTTTCCATAAAAGTTGAAGTTGATGAAGAGAAAATGGAATATAAAAGTTGGAGTGGATCTATTCTTGCCCCAATAAGAGTTAATAATTAGCATATATGTCAATCACAAAGAAAGCAATCAATGAAGACTTTCCTCTTATGTGATATTTGCAGGTAGAATTCCTTATACTCTGATATTTTCTCAAGAGAATGTAGTAACACATACTTTAGTTGGGATTAAATATACATCATCTTTACCTAAAGCCATCAGCATTTTAGTTGGCATGATGTTTATTTCTGACTCATTATTGATCAAAACTATTGAAGTTGGCCTACCATTAACATTGGCTTTAATATATAGAGGTCTTATATGCTACATCACGACATCAAGTAAATTTTCTAACACTATCTTCTGTGGAATTCCTAATCCCACCGCCAATACTAACACTCTACATTCTTTTTCTTCAAATGAAATTATGTCTTCTTCATATAAGATTTAATAAATGATGCAGGAAGTATTATGGAAGAAACAAAACATTGTGCCTTAATAAGAATTTCTCCAATCATAATGAATTCATTGGAATCTTCCCCCCCTAACTTTCTGAGTGAACTATCTTCCTGTGAAATCTAAGATTTTCCTTTATCTTGCTTCACTTTTCACTAATGAATTCTACATGTCCCTTCATATTATTAGGGTCTATAGAAATTTCTTTCGAGAAGATAGATCTTACAATTGATGGTCTTTTTTATGTTGGTTTTTCCAATGGTGAAAGCTTGTTTCTTTCAATCCTAGTAGTAGACCTCTATTGTTGGGGCCTTCTTTGTGAGTTCTATTCAAGATCACTAGATCTTAAGATGATTAACTAACTACCATTGTCGAGATGGTGGAAACCTTAGTGGTAAATCGAGGCTATTTACACTAAAAACTTGGTATTAATGGGCCGTATCTTTTTTTGAAGACTTAGGTTTTTTTTTTAATTTTGCCATCAAATTTTACTTTCTACTAGATTATATGAATATGCTAATTTTCAATCATAACGTTAATATTATAGTCAGGAGCAAAAACATCTATACTAAAATTCAATGTTGATGCCAAATGCTACTCCACAATCTTCAGCTTCTTTTTAATATCTAGCAATAATCATACATCGAATTAAGTGGCATTGACAGTTGCAATTAGTAGGAATAGGTCTTCTTTGAGCATAGTCTAGTAAACTTCAGTGAATAAGAGAATTCATTTGTTGATTTATTCTTGGACCATATTCTTGAAACCCTAAATTGAATTTTTCAAATGACTTTGGATATTGTGACATTTTTGGTAATAGTCTCTAACGTTGATTTCTCATTTTTTAAAGAATTATATGCTCTAATGGTAAGGTAAAAAAAATTTCTTCCAATAAATAATCAAAGATCTCCTCTATTTTAAAGGTGTCAAAGTTGTACTAAATTTGAGTAGACAGGGCCAACATTTTATTTTCCTTTTAACTTCAAGATATTTATGCTCTAGAGAGGGGTAAGTAAAAGTTCCAGGGATGTTGACTTTGACCACTGCTAAAATATTATAATTTGTTTATGCAATATAAATACCTACCAAATTCGTTTTTGGTGTCCTTCTCTAAGAAGTTATATAGTTAGACATCATGTTTGCTAGCTCATAGAAACAAAATTCCATGCCTCAGAACTTTTTCTGAAATTCAATATCAAGTCTTGTTTGAGCTAATTTCACGTATTCAATTTTTGGTAGTACAATATAACATTGACTTATCATTTTCTTGAAACGAGTGATGAAAATATTAACATTCTCATCACTCTTTTAAATTACTCTTCACAATTCAGCTATATTAACTTTAGGCTTAATCCTAGAATATTAAGCATGAAATATCCTTTCCATTTCAACCTAGAAAAGGATAAAATTCTTTGGTAATTGAGCATATCAAAAGAAGATTGTACCTATTAATGAATTTTTAAACAAGAGAAGGTTATATTTGTTAATGAATTTTTAAAAAATTTAAGCTTAAAATTAATGAAGTTATCATAATTGGTTAATTCTCCTCATTGTATAATGAATCTAGCAATGTCCTTAATGGTTGGTTCACCTTCTTCGTAAGGAAACAAGATGAATTTGGGATTCTATAGCCCCAAGGATAAGAATTCTCATGATCAATATCTTTCAGATAAGGCTTGTTGAATTCTAGACGGCCAAGTTATCTTAAATTAGGCCCTTATAATTCCTTAACAAATGTCCTGATAGCTTCAATATTGACTTGTAATCTCATTTATGTGGGGGGAAGGGATAAGGGGAATAATAGAGTTATAGTTTGCAACTGTAAGGTTACCCTCTAAACAATATTATAGTCCATTAACTTTAGTCTCTACACCAAATCCTTGCTTACCCAGAATTTGGGCCTGACCTCTTTTCAACCATTTCCACGGTTAATGCATAGAGGCATCATAAGAACATCCTCTATATTATAAGGAGGTATGTATCTTTCACTTACAAAAGAAGCAGTTGGAAGGCGACTGCACCTACCAACTTCCATCACATTCAGAGTAAGATGTCCCTCGAGTCCTTTAAAAATCAACTTTGCTAAAGTAAGAGATTTCTACCTAGCCAACTGTACTATAATGGCAGACAATCTATCAACCTTCTCTATAAATATTTTGATTGCTTTAGTTGTAAAGGTTGTGTTGAACTTCAATAGTGGAATTTTGTTTATGCAGACAATGTCATTTTGTTGCAACGATTTTATATTCTTAATAGCAGGAGAGTTAGCTGAAGGTAATGTTGCCTTCTTGAGTTTCTCTATCATTTGTGATACAAAACCTTCATTCTTTACTATTGTAGGGACTTTTTCCTCTAGTTATGAGGGCATAGTAATTTCTTTTCCATTTCTTGTACATGACCTCGTTGTCACACTAGGCATGCCAAATTGTTGGTGTTAGCCTAGAATTTAGGCTTGCTAGGAGGAATTCTCCTAGAATTTGTGCTTGACTTCTTACTGATGCTATAAGTAGGTTTCAAAAAACTTAAAAAAGAGTTTTAAGCTACCAAAATGATAAAATATGTTTAGATGAGGTCTGAAGTAAATAAAATAACTAATTGTAGTAAAAATGGGATCACAAGCTACAAAAAGGAATTGAAGAAAATCAAGAAGTAGGCTGATTGCTCTTTATGGAGATTGGTTTTTATTGTCTTATGATTTAATGTGTTGCCTAGGAATTGTGAGTTATGTAGATTCTTTCTTGTCCTAATCATGCTGGTGAATTTATAGTCCTCTCATTGTCAAGCAATGTTGCTATAATTGCCCACTTTTTACTTTCTGGCTAAATACCTGCTATTATTTCTTTAACTTTCACATTTTAGGTTTCTTGTAATTGTTCAACTTCCATTCTACTTAGCCATGTTCTTGTTAACTGCTTTTACTATTTTCTTAACTTTGATCTTCTAGACTTCCACGAATTTAATACAATTTTTTCCACATTATTAACTTTTTTACTAATGAATTATCTACCTAAATATATACTAGGCTTTCATTTGTAGACTACTTTCATTTGTAGGCTAAATTTCTTTTTGAGACATTAATAATAGGTAGTATCAAATTAGTCACCCTTGTAATTTAATAGTAAATCTCCTTTCTCTAGTTCAATGGACTTGTATTTTTTTCTTTTGGATGGAAGTTAGCATTATTTTTTCTCTTGGAAGGTTGTATTAATAGTAGGATTCTTGAAAGCTTATTTCAATGGATCATTTCCTACGGCATTTTTAGCTTAGGCCACAATATGGAATTTTTAGTGACAATCGGCCGATTGAGAATGGAAACAGAGATAATCATGATTGTGTGCTAGAATCAGGCAGAAAAAACATCGTAGTGTACACTACAAGAAAAACAACATTTACGGACGGAAAAAAAGGGTCAAATCTGTCCCAATTTCGGTTCCAAACGATGTTTGGGACGGATTTTAGGACTGAAAATTATCTGTCGGTATTTGGTTAGTCGCAAAATCTTAAGGACGGAATTTAATCCGTCCCTAAAACACAGGAACTGAAACATCCGTCCGAAACACCGTTCACAATATCGGTCCCAATTGAATTATTGCATTATTTTGGGATGGTAATTTCCGTCCCAATATTGATACAGAATAGAGTTACTAACGGATTTTGAAAAGGAAAATTCAGTTCAGCTGACAACAAGTTTGGGACAGAAATTTCCATTCGTCTGTTGTGTGGAACGGATTTTGGGACCGAAATATTAGAGCATTTGAAACAGAATTAGGGACAGAATTAGAAACAGAATTAGGGACAAAATTTGGCACGAAATTAGGGACAGAATTAGAGACAGAAGTATGGATGGAATTAGAGATGGCAGTAGGGACGAAATTTGGCACGGGCATGTGCTTTGTTTCAACCATTTGGGACGGATTTAGGGACAGAGTTCTTTTGTTCGGAACTAATTTAGGAACAGATTTTTCTTTTAGTTTGAATACATTTTCAAATTTATTTTTATTTTCCAAAAAAATTAAAGAAACTTATAGTTATCCTTAACATGCAACATCATTCATAATATTATGATAATAAATGGGATGAATAAATTTTAAAATAATATGTAAAAAATTTATAAATATCCTTAATATCCAACATCATTCATAATATTCAAAATTTAAACATCTAATAATATTGACATACATGCAACTCATATCATAGACAATATCCACAATAGTTTCCAAATTATTATCGAAATTATTGAAGTCACAAAAACTATGGAGTCCTAAAATCTTCCCTCGCATTGTTAGCACGAGGGGTCATACTGGCAGGGGAGTGCTCACCCAATTGTTCCCTTAGTGACTGTCGAGACTCCCCAGTTGATGCTCGAGCAGGAACTGGCATTGGAGGCAAGGTTGCTCCCATTGATTGAAATGCAGTCTG